>JMFS01076150.1:0-18808 GCA_000699545.1 Podiceps cristatus | reverse complement strand
CTTCTAACCCAAACAATTCTATGATTCTATGGCAGAAAATAGATTTGTAACAAAGAACAACAGATCTACAACAGCAATATTTTGATTAATTTAGCCAACATGCTCATTTAGTAAGACCTGAAACTCTGCTTCTGGCTACAGATTTTGTCATTTACTTAAAGAGGAGATTAATATTCTAAGTCAGGAAAAGGAGGCATCAAAAAAAGGAGACAATTAAAAGTTAAAAAAATGTAAGGTCCTAAGAATGGCTGTACCAGGGCAGACCAAAGGGCCACCTATCCCCATAGAGAAAGCCAGGGCAAGTATGATACCTCCCTATATAATTTTCCAATTTCAAAAGCCTTTCTCTGCAGGTTCCTGAGACCTAAGTCAAAGTAGCTTTTTATCAAGCATCTTCTGACTTTTCTTCTATGACCTTGGTCTGTCACTTTTGAATCTCCAAACTTCTGGCATCCACAAGTCAAATCTAAGGAAAATGAAACCCAAATGCTTTGCATGACTGGACATGGTAATGTCAGCCATAAGACCAAAACTGAAGACCTGAAAAAAAAGGGATTAAAATGCAGGCACTATAAAAAGTGCATCAAATTATTCTTTTGTAAGAACCATCAAAACCAACCAGAAGGGTCACGCTGGAAAAGAAGGACAGCACATTAGAACAGACCATGTTCAGGCGACAGCAAATATACATCTTCCCTAACTCTATAGCTCCAGGCGATACAAACAGCTTCAGAGCAACAGCAAATGTGCTCTGTAAGTCTTATGCAGCTTCACTTTCATCTAAAGGATGCTTACTATGACAAATTAGGGCCTACTGTAGGGTTAATGCCAATCAACCTTCACTTCAATGGAGAAGAATGAAAAAACCCTATTTTATTCCTGTGTTATTAGTACTAGCTCACTAACTTTTCTTCACCATCTTACTCTGTTTATCACCAGAAATCCACTGCCAACTCCCGAAAGGATACAGGAGGAGGCAGGAGCTTTTAACTCCTGTACTCGGTGCCCAGCATAAAGTGGGATGACCATGTTGCATTATGAAGACAGGATACCAATTGTCCTTACTTCTTGTTAGGTAGAACAGGTACTTTGAAGTTACTTACGAACCTCTTGGCGCATACCTTCATAAAGGTATACTTATTCCTTGTAGCCTGTTAGCTACTTTAACAGAAAAACAACAACACATTCAAGCTTCTTTAAGGAAAGTATCTAGGAACCATCCCTGTTAAGCTGAAGGCCAAACCCTCTACGATTCCTTCTGTACAAAGAGAAGTTGAGAGCTAAGCCAGTACTGGCACTGCTTACTCTAATTACTCACTTTTAAGTACCATACATTTCTACATAAAGAACAGTTCATAGAACAGTTTGGGCTGGAAGGGACCTTTAAAGGGCACCTAGTGTGGTCATGTGTCCTGTCGTGTGTGTGTGTCCCCACAATGGGCAAGGACATCTTCAACTAGACCAGGTCACTGAATGTTTCCAGGGATGGAGCTTCTACCACCTCTCTGTGCCAGTATGTTCAGCTGCTTTCTCTAGATACTGTTATTAAAAGGAAAAACAAACATAGAACAAGCTCTCACTGCTTACTGCAAATCTTAAATCAGGCTCAGACATGCCCAAAAGAAAAGCAAAATGAAATACAATCACTTTTACAGCAACACTCTCCAGTGTTCTTTGCTGCACATTTGTGAACCTGACCTTAAAAAAAAAAAAAAAAGGAAAGGATCCTACCTGTTATGCCCAACTATAGAGTGGAGCTGACAGAGAGAAACATCATAGTATATACACCTTTTGATGTTATAAGAGCAGCAGCAACAAAAAGGTCCCACTCTCCAAATTCAGTATCCCCACAGCAAAGAGTAAAACACTCCCATAGCAAGTGTGTGCTAAAGGGTCACAGTAATTAAACTGGATCATAGCTCTTACTGCCTAGTTCAGGAGAGACCAAAAAAATACAATGGCATTGGGTTACAAAAAGGTCAGAGTTAGAAAGAGAGCATTATAATCTGCAAGGCCTCTGTGCCAAGGGCCAAGGACATAAAGGAAGCTGTTCTTTTTAACTTTTCCCATGTGTGAGCTCATTATACCCATTAGTGATGCAGAACTGTGAGAAGGCCAGTTTCTGACAACCGAAAATAACTAGCAGCTTGGATCACATCACATTTGCGCAGCAAAGGGGAGGAAGGTAATACAGGAAAGAAATGATATTCCCATATAGTTAACAAGCAGCTTCCTTCCTCAGCCTCTTGACCAAATTCTCAATTACAGGCAATCTCAATGCTTGGTAACAAAACTGAGCCTTTTAGAAATTTCTATCCATGTCTTCGAGCCCTCCTTGCAGTTAATTCCACCAGTTTTACATTGTTTTAAAAATTAAGCCAAGTTGCTTCTTTTTATATAAAATTCAATGCAGCAAATTTTTAATGCTTTTTGCCCTAAACAGAGCTAGAAATCCTGTCTCCAACTAGAAAGATTCAACCAACCATCCAATTTTCTGAAATGTTAAAATGGCTTGGTATCTTCAAGATTAAACAACATTTATTCCCAATTTTTTTTAGCCTTCTATCAACTACTCAGAAACCAATATGTTAATTGTTTACATTCAACCACTAAAATTAATTACCAATTTACTCCAATTAAAGCAACCCAAACAGGCCTGTATCAGCAATATTGACCATCAGACCACACTTGATCTTCCTACATTTATTAGAAGGACACACAGTTACTCAGAACAGCTAAAAACCTGCTAGCTTGCACCTACAGGAGACTAATTTACTAAGGCTCTAAGGCATCACTACACATTGTTACTTGCTAGGAAAAAAACTTCCAACAACCAAAATCTTCACAAAATAACCTTGAGCATTTAAGAACCATTCAGGAAGAGTAACAGCTCCTAAAAATTTACAGTGATTATGGCCCAGAAAAATAAATCACACATGATGTATGTTTATGCTGTGTTACACTGGAATAAACTCTTCCAATGCAAATGCTGCCTAAGAATGCACGTTAAAATTAATGCCTTTGGCAAAGAGAAATTTTTCTGTATTTTTGAAGGCACTTTTCTCAGCAAAAAGAGTTCAACTGCTGAATGAATGAACTTGCAAGTGAAAAATGCGATTCAAAAGAACAGTTCTTTCTCTCCTCTAACAGTGACTGTACTCATCCAATAAATAAATACACACGCACACAAACCACTACAAACCAACATTTATTCCTTTAAATGACTTGGTATTGCATAAGTAACTACTGAAGCTACGCTGTTAGTGGCATTGCAAGCTCCAACACTGGTGTGGAAAGGCTGGAAGGTTATGATGGCACAAGATGCCCTGGGAGCTTAATGTAAAATCCACCAAATGTTCCCATGTAGTCTCACTGGGCCAGGACAATCATGCCCCTTGCTGAATTTCTTGGTGAAAAAGAAACAACCCTTACCATTTTTAGACTTGACCTATCAATCCCGCCCCCCCCCTCCCGCAATACACCTGAAAACATTTTCCAAGGTATTTTAATCCTAGAAATGCATCCTCTCTATCTCTGCAAAATAATATAATGTGAGAAATAAGTCATAACTATTTCCATATTAAAAAAGTAGCAACTGTGGGTTTTTACACCCACATTTACATTCCTACTGTAACTGACATCCTATCCTAACAGGTTTTGCAACAAAATGAAGAAAAATTAAGGATGAACACAATCTTTCGAATTTCCTGGCAAAAGTGACTATGAAAGCAAAGACTTGACAAAAAGCAAAGATCTTTTTCCATTTGCTTGCCCAGGAGAGCAGGCTTGCTAGAATTCATCACTAGCATACTGATTTCGTAATAATGAGACTCGATACATCACTGGAGAATGTATCCCGAGACAACTGCTCTTTTTGTGGAGCTGCCAACTGGTACTTAGCCACTAAACATCAATCAGGCAGACCCAATTCTGACAAGAAATGAAAGGCACCAAACTTCAACTATGCAGATCCATTTCTGACAAGAAATGAAACCGATGCAGTTTTCCTTAAAGTGCTTCCCCAAAAGCATTTTTCACACATGAAAAGCTTTTGTGCCAAGACAAAATCTAAAAGCACGTTCGTTTGACTATACACCTGGACTGAGAAATAAATCACCCCCCTGCTATTCACTGAAGGTTTTAGTAGAGGGCACTTCCATCACTATGTATTGATTGCTGTATTTACTTAAGTGAACTCATTATGTTAGAAGTCAGTCTGTTACCAGTACTGGCTTCCTTCTGGTTTCTATCCCCTGTTCCTCAAAGCAGGTTAGGTTACATTTTAGTTTTTTCTTCATATTATTATATAAACAGCTAAGACAGCAAGTATGGCATTTATTCCCTTTGACTGCAGAAACTAAGGAACGCACCACAAACCTCAAACATTTTTAATGTCTGCCAACACTGTAGCATGAGCCACGTACATCTGTCCTGCCTCTGGAATCCCTTCTATTTACTTAAATCAAGTGCAGGTGTTGCAATGTCCAAAATACCTTAAAATCAGCTTTCCACTTCTTGCCCTGACATAGAAGCCCTCTTGTAGCATGGAAGGGCGCAGCAGGAAATTTAAATGTAAAAGACTGTGCATGTGTGCATAAACAAGTCAAGAGAAATTATTTTGCTACTATTTTAACCTTTCTGCCAAATAAATTACCAATCTAAATCCTACTTTTACCCACTGTATTAAGCATTAACTTTTCAGACTTTCAAGTTTAGATTAATATACAATTTACCATACATCACAATTTCACATTTATATCTTGCTATGTACTGGGCAGACCACTCCATTATTTTAGCTGCACTTCTACAATGGTGTGACCCTTCCCATTACAAAGATGCGTCAAAAGATTTCCAAGGAAATAAAAAATGCTTTCTCATTTGCAGAGCCAGCAGCACTTAGGACAGTAAGTTATCAATAAGAAATAGTTGGTTATACACTCATGCTGTGATCAGGACCAGTATAATATGTATCAAGCATATTCATTGCATTCGTTACTTTAACTTTGGTTTGTGCTTTTCTAGGCAAGTTTATTGCCCTGACCCAGTCACAACGCTGGCCTTATTTGGGATCCTTCAGTCATTTGATTTCTTGCAGAGATGCAATTGCCAGAGAGGAAAACAAGGAATGTTAATTGAAACAAAGAGTGGTATAATTTACCGCTGATAAGATAGGAACTTGTTTTGGAATAGAAAAACCAAAACAAACCACACAACCAACACCACACACATAAAAAACCCCAAAACCCTCATATCCAGAACATTGTCAAACTATCAAGAACACTCTTAACACATGATATAGTTCTCAACTCTATTTATTATATAAAAAACATTTTGCGTAAGCTGGAGAGATATTGTAAGTCATTTCCTCAGACAAGTTGGTGCTAGCTGATAGCTTAAGAAAGAAGTCTTCTATTTTAAAACAGAAAACCTGGAACAAAGCCCCAGCTGCCACACTTACCTGTACTGCACTCTCTCCTATGGCTTGACGGATTTCCCTCAGTGTCTGGTAGTGTTCTAGCAGGTGATCACCACATATTATGTCTACCTGTGAAAGAACACAAACATGGTCATGTTCAACCTACCTTTAGACTAGCAAAACAGCATCTAAGCCCTTTAAATTTGATTAGAAGAGTTCAATTCTAGCACATTACACATTAAAACCATCTTTACCTTTGTTGTCCAAATGTATTTAGCATGCATAGCACTACTGCACTGCCCTAATGTCTCCTACCCCATGTCCCTGACCTGGGGCTTACTTCTGGAACAGAGGGGACAGTTTATTGTTTCACTCCCAGTTTGGTGCATGTGCTGAAAAACAGCTGTTTAGTAATAGCTGTGATTAATTTAATGGGACTTTAGATCATGTATTAAAACGATCCTACAAGCAACCAGAGTCATTCATCAGTTGCAAAAGAGGGCAAGTTGGTTGAGGCACTGACAGAAAATAAAGCCATTACTATCCTCATTCTTATCTTGAGTGAGAAAACACGTAAGTCTGCTTAATATGACTGTTTGGAAGAAATGCTTTAATAGAAAAGAACAGCTCACTGTATGCTGCTGTCAGCAACTACTTCACACAGTCCTTCCAAATGCAATCAATACTTCTGTGATGCAAGTGAAGGGCATACTCAGCAATTCTAAGCAATGCCCTCTACTGCAGCTAAACTATGTCAATGATGTCTGCAATTCCGGAGGAGGCACTTTTGTTAAGTAATTGCCCACAAAACCAGCAATTTTGTAGGGGAAAAAAAAATCATAATGAAGTATTCCAAAATCCATGCCCTGACTTATGAAAAATAAGCTTCTTTATAAAGTTATGATGAATTTACTGTGCATAATGTAAATCCAGTCTCCAGCATTCCAAATTAGAGCAGCTAACACAGCACTGTCTCAACTGCAGCTTGGTTACATTTTCCTTATGAGCAATTTCTAGATATGGAAATGAGAGGGCTCTCATCTGTGAATTACAATGACAAAGCATCAAAATTAAAGTTAAGAGCGTTGACAATGAGCTGTCCCACAGCCTTCTGCAAGGAAAATGTCTAAGCTCTGTCACTGCAGTAGTTAGGGAGCGTACTGCAATATCATTACGTATTCTCTCGTATGGCCACTTTCCACTATAGGATACACTCTGTGCTTCAGCTATTCAGTTCCCCCGGATTTATGCTCTTCTGCATGCTGACCCACTCTTGTTCTTCATGGAAAGATTTAGAAAGATTGATGCCTCACATTGACAGACTGTGTTGTTCTGAGCATCAGGGACACAGGAATTCTACTCCTTAGAGGCTCAAAAAGGGCTAATTTACTTCGCTTCACCATCTGTATAGTATGATGTAGAATACTCTGTTCATGTTAGGTTGAATCTTAATGTGCAGAGGATGTAAACTGCCTAGTATTCTGCTTTTAGCTTCTAGGAGGAAATCAGCAAGTAAAAACTAATCTCATCATAACATTAAATATTGATTAGCTATTGATCCATATATATACACACATATATATTTAACACCAACATGTGATGTATTCAACACAGAACCCAAAAGATATTTTTTTTTATTTTTGAAAGCTGGTTAAAGTTATTTCTGCTGTTTCCCATGCATTCTAGCCTCTACAGTTGCTACTGCAGGAAAACAAATATGTCTGCTTTGCTTTCCAAATTTAATCGCTTTTGCTTTACAAGCTTACTTTTATACTGTAAGGCACTGAAAACTCAATCCTGCTCCTACTGAAACATACATACATACTGTATATATTCTACAGAAACAGAAAATCTATTTGCCTTATACAGGATGCAAACAGACATAGTGACAACTGCTGCCAACCTTTAAAAACAGAATCAGAATGCTTGTTTGAAAACACCCCACTGTTGATCCTGCTGCTCCAGTTCCAAATAGTAGTTATTAAAGATCCCAGTGTCTTCTAATGAACTGAGAAGAGTTTTTCACATTCACTGTGTTATGGAGTGCTCTGAATACCAAATGCCTAATCTCCTCATTCCAGCACCAAAGCCTGAATTTCTGCCTGCTAATTGTTATGCTAGGATTCACTCTATAAGGACAAGAGAATAAAACGTACAATAAAAAAAAAAAAAAAAATCACAGTTCAGTGTGAAAATCAGTTGCAAAATGTCTCTCAGAGGAATCCTTGTGCCATACAGGAATTAATATATTCCATTAAAAAAGAGGCACCAGCAACACAAGTGCTCTGAATTTACTACAACTGCAACTGACTGGTAAAATTGAAGCCAGCTAGTACTGATAGCTAGTGAGATAGCAGTAAATATAGTTTCAGCTTTTGCTGGAAGGAAACATGAAGGTGTGGTTGCTGAATACTCAGTCTCTTCTGTTAAAATTCTTGTAATAAAGTAGCCCTTCCATTATGCCATTTTTTTCATTAGGTGGCACATTTGCTATTAGAGCTATTTCTCTAAAACCCACGATAACAATTATAAATCAATATTCACCAAGTAAGACAGAGATAAAAATGGAAAACTTTCATGTAAGGGACATCCCACATAAGATTCATCCTGAGGGGGAATGTGGCCCAGAAAGCAGTAGACGTCAATCAACAGTTTCTATACCAACCCGTAATAGCCAGGGAAGGACAAGGAAAACAAAGTTTTAGAGACTGACATGAGTATTTGAGGTAGTTATTAAAAAAGCTGGCAAAGTGTTCCACTTCCTCTAGCTGCTATTTACTTTTCAAAGGTACCAGATACTTCTATTCCAGGGTTTAAGACAGGCATAAAGAAACTGCATCAACAACTACAGTGTATCAGCACAGACTTTCTTCCAATCTTTCCCCAGGCTGTAGTTTACAGACTTTCATGAGTGCACAACATTTCTACTCCATAAGCTACATTAATGCATTCAGACCAGCTGAGCTCAGGTCTTTCAGCAGCCTCTCTCTGACCTGAGTCAGATGGCTTATTTCACATTTTCATTAACCTTAATCCAACCCACTTGTGCAGGTAGATGAAGGAGGGCAGATATTAGCTAATATTCCACACAAACATTTGAGTCAAAGAGATCCAAGTACAGTCAGTAGTTTGGGAGAATGGGTAACATATTTTCTATCACTTGCTCACTGAATCAGCTGTAACAGGGAATAAGTAAAACATTCTCAAACAATACTTTTGCAGGCTGTCAAACTAAGATGATATTCAGTAGGAACTGACTGCATTCACGAAATAACCACACCTAGTGTCTATGCTAGAAGTTTCAACAATGAAACCAAGAACGCAATTTATATACTCAGGAGAGAAAGGAGGAAAGACTCTGACTTCCTTACAGTCAAATCTTTTGAAGTCACAGGTAAGGGAAAATTAAACAATGTGGCAGTGAATTTTCTGTAGACAAATGTAGAGAAAAAAATACTGTGAACGCAGTGCATTCTAGCTCAACAGTGCCTGAAACATGCATTTCTTAAAGAAATTTCCTAGCTTCCCAAGGGAATCTAGTTCTTGGACCCTAGTCCCAAGTTATGCACACCAAACTCTTGACATTTTATATAACAAATTGATTATTATAACTAATGAAAAACTGGAGAGAGTTAGAAATCAAGACTAAAAAAGTAGCATTAAAAATAAGAGTTTGTTGGTTTAAGTATCTATTTCTTCTTTAACATACTCTGGAGAAGCCTGTCGGAAATGAACTACTGCAGTCCTCACTCTTCCAAATTTTTACAGTGAACTAAAAAAGCAGACAAGCACCCTCTACATTTATATTCTTTGCACATATGGTTTACAACCTATTTCTGTTTTATAAGCCATCCCGGGAAGCTGGAGCAAGGCATGATTCATTAGGCTTATTAATCTTCACTGACATATCTGACTTCTCTTTCACTTTCTGCATGTTTGACAACAAACCATCAGCTTCAGTTCTGCAAGCTACAATCAGAACGTGACAGCTCATTACATACACTCCTTTAAGTCCCCATATGACAAAGAAATGATTGATCAGGATAGGAAAAACACTTCCTGCTTCATTGACCTAATATCTTAATCTTTTAAAAATAAGCCTGAATATCTTCAAGAAATCAGTCATGATTTGTGGCATGAAAATTGACTATAGGTTTCTTCCAGTGACCAAAAAAATAGTCGTTGAAAAAAAAAAAAAAAAAAAATGGGAGCAGACCAGTTAAGAGGGGAAAAGAAAACAGCCAAAGTATCTGACTGAAGAAGAAAGCAGTTTTAACATTCCCTCCAGACAGGCAGGGCTTGCACAGGAATGACCAAGAGATTAGAACTAGCCAATAATTGTGCCTTACTTCAGAATGGCAAACTGTATACTAGCAGAGGTAACAGTGACTGGGTCAGCATCAAGCAACATCTTGTTTATGAAATCATCAGCTTTTGAGACACAGTAATAGTTACCCACTAACAGTGGATCATATCCTGTCTGGTGAAGTCCAAGCACAAAGTAAGTAATGGGAGAAAAATTCTCAAGCTCTGTCTGTTAAATGATCTCAAGACTGCAAAATCTGAAAGACATCCAACGCAGGCCTAGCTTGATTTTCAAACATAGGTACCTGCAGTTTCCATTACGGATGCTCAGTGTTCCTGAACAGTGAGATTCTGATATACTAAAGAAAACCCAAACAAACAAAACAATTCCTTCCCCTCAAATAAGCAGCAACTCAAATAATCCAAGAAGTCTCTCTAGCATTATTTTGAGGATACTGTTAGTTGTTCAGAATATCAAGTCACACCACCTGAAAGCTACAGAGACTCTGAGAGGAAACCAGCAAGTGAAAACACATTACTTCCTCAGAATGATCAATAATTTCTATCTGATTTGCTTTGTCAGTACTGAAAAGGTAAGCAGCATGAATAAATACTCGTTAGTGAGGCACAGTCATGCAGTGTTGGCTCAGACAGTTACTGCTGTATGAAGACACAGCCTTAACTCCAAAGGCAGCACTGAACTTCCACCATTTGCCTATTCACATCAGTATCAGCTTGATTCACCAGTAACTGACAGCTTTAAGAATCATTCACACATTACAGAACTGCACCATCTCAACTGTTGCTGAAATACACTGAAAAACTGAAAACTGGTTTTGACATGCAATCCCTATCAAAATGGTTAAGAAATACGAAGTTAAATTCCTTTGTACCATATTCTGCCGCTTTGAATTATTTGGAGGCATGTGCCTACATTTGCACTCATACCTTTCATTTCAACACATCCATCCACAGTATCATTATTTCTGAGCTCATTTGCTTCTTCTACATTCAGTGAAATTTTACTGTTATTCAGCTCCTACCTTCATATCCTCCCACACTCACACACTTTTTTATCTATATACTCATTTGAAACACTGGTATCTTTTGGTTTTGAATTTCATCCACGGAAATCTTACATGTCACTTTAGAAACTCTTCACAAATAATAGAAGTATTTTAATGAAAATTTAAACATGTTACAAATGAGTTGGGAGAGTTGTTCCTTGCGGATCACAACATTTCAAACATTTTCTTTTTTAATCCTTACTGCAATAAAAAAACCTAACATTACTTCTAGACTCTAATGAACAATGGAAGTGTTCTGTCTGAAGCACAGGCATTACATTGATCACAGTGAACTTCTAAGTGCCTCTACAAGTGTCATACCTGACAATTAGGATCCAGATCCATTTTTCTTCTGAGGAATTTCTCCACATGTCCAATTGTTGCCTCCCCTGAAACACGAACAAACTTCTTTTCCAAAGGCTGCAAAGAATAAATGTAAGATTTTTAAGACAATGTACATTTTCAACATCATCCCTTGTAAGCCCCAAACCCAAGTGAAAGCCCGGTAACAGAGGGAGACAGCTTAAGTTTTTGGACCCTTCTCTGATCTACTTCCAGATTACCTCATAGGGAAAGGACTAAATATGTATTAAGACTTCAGATTTCCTGATGTTTGAAACAACATTTAAAAATAACCAGCTACTGACTTCAGTCCTACTTCACTATTGAAGTACTGGGGAATGGTATTTGCTATTAATTCCACATAGAAATCAGTGTTACACAGCATTTTAAGAACTTCTCCCCCCACAAGTATTTATTTATCAGAAGCACTATTCTGACAGTGAATAGTGAACGACTTCCTGAAGTTTCTTTATATTCCCCAAATCAGGCTTGTGTACCAAACATGATTCAGATAATTAAACCACGTCATTTTGTAATGCAAGGAGCTTAAGTCCTTTAGCATTCTAGAAGTATTATGGCTTGGGCTGAAATCAACAGTCCATGAAATTTCAGAATCAATTAAAATATACTACTACGTAGAATACAAGGACAAGATGAGTCTGAAATCTTTTTGTATCATTTCTAAATACTTTCACAGCAAGGACTGCAACAACAAGACATTTGTTACGCCAGACACAAAAATTTTAATGGGTTTCTCATCTATGCACAAAATTTTAAACAGCTGACTGGTTATATGGGCAGCTAAGCAAAGAGGCACAAAGGCAGAGCCGATGACTGCATTCAGTGTGATAAATGGATTACCTTTTGTGTCAATTAATTGGATTTTTATGTTGACTTCTAAACAGCACGATGTACTATCCAGGTTTGTCATATTCTTTTAATTTGAAAGAAGGGTCAGAGCACCATGAACTACCCTTGAATTCAATTGTGAATTTAAATATGTATCCATGATAACTCTGGTTTTGGAACAATAGTTTGGTTTATTCATGTACAAGAACTAGAAACAAGCATGTCTCCCTGATATAGGGAACCATGCTGCTGCAAGCTTGATGATACTGAATTTATGTTTGCTGCACGTATAAATCACAGTTTATAGCCATGGACCTTGTAACCTGTTCTCTCCCCCCAGTCCCCACTTAAAAAAAAAAAAAAGGTTGAAAACTCTTCATATATGAAACTCAACATCTAGTTCAGAAAAATAAACCAGAAACAATTAGTTGAGGACAGAGCAATGCTAAAAATGGATCAGGGTACATTTTGTGAGAAGTGGATATGAAAGAGGATTTGGAAGGCTGATGAGTAAACCTCTTGCTAACGAAGTGGAATAAAAAAGCATTATGATAAAAAGTGTACTGAAGAAAATAAGGACAGAAAGGAAGAAGAGATCGAGTGAAGCATGGGGTTAACATACAGCAAGGAATTTGAAAATACTGTAGAAAAATACCAGTTAAAAGATGTGGTATTTCTTAAAGCTCACAGATTTTATAGAAATGTAAATATGCACATAAGCTGAGTGCTATTTAGTCTAGACTTTAGTCTATGGACAGTAGGATTATTTGCAGCACAAACTATTCAGTGAGAGTAATGGTGGGCAGCCTTTCATTTTGCTAACAGAACATGAGAGCTAAAGCGAGCAGGAATATTTATGGCTTAAACGGGAAAGAGGAAAAAAAAACACCACCCAAAATCACAAAAAAAATCCCCAACCAAACCACCACCAAAAACCACACACAAAAAATTCCCTTTCCTGAATCACAAACTCTCCTTAATGACGTTTGAGCCAAGTATCTTTTTTAAAAAGGCAAAACTACTTGCATTGGAAGGGCATGTTTCAGAGGACATAAGTGCCTTACAAATTTCAATATTACAACACTTAATAAAATGGTTGAACTGCCCTACAGTGTGGCCCAAAATGAACAGGGTAAAAAACAAAGCAGAAAGAAGGGCAAATATGAGACAGGAAGGATGGGAGGTGATACAAGGACAAGAAGATGAAGAAAAAAACCAACAAAACAGCATGAAATATAAGTGTAAAGAGAAGAAAAAATGCTGAGTAGGTATGGGAGTGTAAGATGAAGCAACTTTACTGCAGACATTTTCAGGAACATTGTCCCCCTTCTGCAGATTAATTTTGTTTTACAAAACTATACTCACATTTCAACTCTCAAAAGTCTTAATTCTGTATTTGAAAGTTTGCACTTGCCTCCTAAGTACTAACATAACAAATGTAATTACTATTAACAGTAACAATAATTGCAATTAAATCTAACCGTTCAGATTTGTGCCTGAAAATATATTGATTAGAAATCAACTCAGCTGAAAACATGAAGGAAATCAGTAAAATGGTACAATGAGGACAATTCATATTTAAATTACTAACATGTTTTTTTTTTTTTTTTTCAAATTCTTCAACAGGCAAAATTTCCCTGCTAACTGTACCAGGCAGGTTTCTCTTACATACTATTATTCTGTGCCATTCCATCTTTAAAGTGCTACAATTCCAATACAGTGAAAGATTAAATGCAACATATACTAAGTAATTTTAAATTACATCTCCTTCTTGCCCTTGAATAGTTTTGTTTTCTAAATGTTTGGCCAAAATAGTGGAATGACATACTCTGAGCATCTCTTAATTATAGCATATAAGACCATGAAGGCAGTTCCTCTATGAATTTGTACTGAAGCAGCTCAGTCCAAAGATGTGTATTGGAAGAGCAGCCATATTCTTTAGCAGGGATCGGGAACACTATTTCTTGTTTAGCAAAACAGCCACCGTTCAAACAACAAACGTTGTTATGAAGGGATGGAGAAAAGAATAAGCTTTCTGCTGACTAGGAAGTTTATTACGCCGTCTAGACAATTTGTGTATTTATTTTTGTCATACATTTAAGCACATAGCAACTT
This sequence comes from Podiceps cristatus, assembly GCA_000699545.1. NCBI lineage: Eukaryota > Metazoa > Chordata > Aves > Podicipediformes > Podicipedidae > Podiceps > Podiceps cristatus. The sequence continues at coordinate 4,714 of JMFS01076150.1, read as the reverse complement.
ACTATACTACTGTTATACTTCAGGCTATGCTTCCTCTAAATAACCTATGCAAGGTTTCCACTACAATTAGAGAATCTTCTTCAAAAAACAGTATCTTAGACAATGTCTACAACTTTAGGATTCCTATAAAAGCCATAGTAGGGCACCTTTTGGAGAGAGATGCAAGAATAACAAGCTAGAATCACCTAGGTGAAATTTCATCAGTATCATTCCCATTCTCCCACCAAAATGTCAATTATGTAGCCTCAGAAGCATTGTTTCCTATTCTGTGATGCTATACAGTAACAGGTTTGAAAGCACACTGTAATCCAATGTATGCTGATGGAAGTTCATGCTGCACTCAATGTAAGAAAAACACTAAATTAAATACATTCACATTATACATATTTCTGCAGTAAATCGTAAGAGGAAAATTCAAATCACATCTGCACCTTAAAATTCCCTGTGCCTTCGTTAGCTCTGAAAAACAAGAGAAGAGTAAACACAATCAATATTGCTAAGGTTATTAACACCCTCAAGCTTTTTTTATTATAATAGTGACTTATTTAGTAGTCTAGCATAACAAGCTTATTTTCCAAATCAGGCTCTTCCTCTCATTAAAGCTCCAATACATGAAATAATACTAGACTCAATTTATATATATTTTTCTCCTATCCTTTATTTGGTACTCCATTTGTAAACATAACATTAACAGTCATTTCCACAGGAGTAGGTTGTAGTATTGCTGCTGCTTAAACACCCATACTTCTTCATCCTTGATATTTGGAACTTTTAACAGACAGTACCTAAGAAGTTGCTGACAGAACATGCCCAACCACCGAAGAGGCTTTCTGGGCAAGTTGTTGGCCTCGCAGACTATTTATATCACAGGATTAATGCTAATGCTATCTAGGAACTCAGGAAAGCAGCAGGTGTTTCTCTAGAAGATGAAATACACACAAAAGTGGCAAATGACCAAATCCCCAGCTGGCTTCAACAGAAGTTCATTGATCTGTACAGTCTGAGCATGTGATCTACTACTGATCATCTATGCACTACAAAATGGAGGTGTGGAGTAATGTATACACTTCTCAATTAATTAAGCCCAAATCATTACATTTCACTAGTCTTGTGTTGCATTAAAATACAATATTTCATTGCACTGGAGAGGTCAAAAATCAAACATCACTATAAACTGACCATTTAATATAGCAAATAGATGGCACTTGCACAATATTACCTGCTTTGCTGCCAAGACTGGAATGGAAGCTTGAAATAAAGCTACCAGAAAAACAAATACAACAACACAGATTCAAAAGCCATCTCGTTTTACAGACAGGCAGATAAATGTTTACTAGTTTTGAGGTCTAAGTTCCATGACATCTTCCTTTTGCTTTGAAAAAAACAAAAATATACACGCTGAGAATCACAGGAGGGGGGGAAGGAACCAGGAGACTTTCACAGCGGAGATCTAAACCCCAGTACTTTCACTACAGTGAGTTCAAACTGTATCTAATCCTGCAATCAAGACAATCTAAGGAAGCTTTCCTACAGTGTCACCAAGGGTTCTAACTTGAAAGGGACATTCTTGGAACTAAAATCTAATTCTTGTATTTTAAAGTCATTTTACAGTGACATTATCATGGAGAAAGATGTGGCGCTGTTGGTATAAAAACAAGCTCCTAATGCCCCTTCACTCCATATACTCCCTCTGCCACCTGCCAGGCCAGCACAGCAGTGGATGGTACCCCTCACGGCTCCCAGAATGGGCATCCTTCAAACTCGTATCATGAGATACAGTCACAGCCAAGGCAATAAAATAACAGCATACACATTCCTAACCCAACATAAATGTAGGATAAATAGCTTTACTCTTCTCTACTGAGATTGTAGTCAAGGCATTTTACCTTATGTCTGTATATATCCATTTAATCACATTTTACCCAATGGGGTAAAAAGCGTGCCTGAGCACCAGGTCACTGGGACCCTGTACTAATTACATCATGTGTTTTACATCACGTTCATTAAAGGGAATAAAGCCTTTGTAAGTACAATTAAAAACTGGATTTATGCAGAACAGCTATCTAATGCCTTTGCTTTCTTCTCCTGTTCATCACACGGTTCTTGGCTTTACTTAGGACAATCTTACTCTTAATGCAAAAGCATTAATTTTCTTGGTCTCATTTCTTCAACACATGAATGTATTTCCATACCATCCTGATCAGCAGAACAGCAGTATAGTACCTTGTTTAAAAAGAAGAACCTGAGACAGACTATGTTGAAAGGTAACAAAGTATTGCAAGTGCCCAGTTTGATACATCCAAGATTGGATTTGTGTGCAGAACACTTGATCCTACAGTTTTAGTCTTGACGCCCACTGCTTTCAGCTGTGCTTGTGAGCATTCAGCACTTCCACAAGTCAGGCATATAGCAAATGAACACTGAAATTGTCAGGTATGTGGATTCATACCGTCATTCTATGGAACAGTCAGGGTTTAGCTTGAAGACCTTCTCTTTTCTTCCTGCAATCCCACTTCTCATCCATTTAAAGAAATAAAGAAGCCATGTGATGGGCAACACTTAAGAAAAAAACGTACCAAAAACCCCCACACCACCACCTACCTGACCAAAATTTACCCAGGGAGGAAATTTGTTCTGTACTTTGAATAATGTGAGACACGTGGGACATAACTATATGAAAAGACTAGGACATGATGTCTACAAAGAATGAGGCTGAATCAAGATGGTATGCTTTGATGCTAAAATTTCTGAATTTCTGACAGATTGACTTTACATAATTTGTGTAATAGTTTGCTATGATTACATACTGGAGTTCTCTGAACATTTTGTTCAGGCAAAGTCAGACCAAAAGCAGGCACCATCTGGATAGAGTGGTCAGAGCTGCAAAAGTCACACTGCTTCCCCCTCACAATTGAGGTTCTACACTGTGTGGTGCTAACAGAGTAGTTACAGTTTTCAATTCTTTCTCAGTTACCCTCTCTCAATCACTAACATAAATCTGCACCGCCAAAGTGATACAATATCTCCTTCCTGTATTCCTGAAACCAGCCCAAACACTTCCCCCGCACGATCCATGGCTGAAGCTGACTCCTGATACAAAAGCTACGGTGTAATTCATTAGAGTCTGGGAAACTGTCAGGAAAACTTAATAGTAGACCATATTATTACTCCCACCTATAGCATTTACAGGAACACTGCTCTTGCTGACCAGGTTGTAGTTGCAGTCCCGAGTTACATGAGAAAGTCCTAACATAGTCAGCATTGATGGTACTGCCACCTACAGGGATTAAGGAAGGGCAAGAGACAGGTAATTTCATCATTCAGTTTACTGAGACTACACTAATTTATTAAAAATAAGAGAAACACATATAAGTTTTAAAACTACACTTTTAAGGAAGCTATTTTCACAGGAAGACATTTAGTTATCTGCATCATCTAGCTATGCGTAGCTGGCTGTCGCTGCTGCACTCCAAGTTAAAACCAGCTCACGATCTGCTATTAGAGGTGGAGGAAATGCACACTGACTGACAACTACGAGACAGTAACAGTCCAACACACACAAGCAGCACCCTCTTACATTTGCCCACAACTCACCCAATGAATTCCAGAAGTAAGGAGATGTCAAGTTCTGGTGGGATCCGGAACACGGAGCCCAGAACTTTTCGAGGTCTTCCTCTGCTCACTGGAACTGGCTGTGGGACAGCTAAAATATTCAAATAGCCAAAATGCAAACACAACTTGAAATAAAAGCAGTATAAGATGCTAACATGTGCCAAGAAAAACAGATGAGCTCACAAGGAAAAAGAGCCCATGTGATTAATCCTATTTTTTTAATGACTAAATCAGCTCTTTATACATTTTGTGCTGTGTTTCTGAACCAGCATTTTATTAGCTTTCAGTGTGGCACCTCTCCAAAGAGGTATTTATTTGATAGTAAGACAAAAAATAGTTAGAATAATCCTTCATCTGTTAACAGACTTTGAAGTTCTTATTTTTATGCCTTTTTAACATCTGTTATTTATTAAGGGCCAGAAAATAAAGTTAAGGTACATTTTACATGTATTTGCTGATTGGAGGCAAAATATGTTTAAAAATACCAACCACAATCTGGGTTAAGTGCTGCCAGTTCCATCTTTTTTGTAACCTGAGAACCGTGACAAGTCACAGTAGCCAGATAACCAAGAATCCCGTATTTCCAATACTATATATTGCCTTCAGTTATGAGCTAGTATTTCAAGGAAAGCCCTTAAGAACAAATAGTATAGTAAATATTTCCTTAACAGTGTGCTCTAAAGTGATTACAGCTCACCTGGTTTGGGTACTTCTAATCCCCTTTCTTTATAGAAGTCATGCATTTGTTTTTTCTCTCCTAAACAAAAAACAAAATCAACCAAACACAATACAGAACAGACCAGAATGTTATTTCAGATGCTGAGAAGATCCATATAGTTTCCAATGGCCAGAGCAGTAAAAACCTTCCAAGTTCCTACAGAACTTCACCATCATTAGCATTCCATACAAGGCTGGGACACTTAAGATATCCAGACTAAGAGTTTGTTAGTAAAAACTGGGAAGAAATCAAGAGAAACTGGCTGTCATGACTATTTTTATACCATCTATAGTCCACATATATCCACAAAATGTGTGTATTTCACTCAGTCCACTCAAGTGGACTATGTAGATTCATTGCCCCCCTCCATCCCCCATTCCCCCC
>JMFS01076148.1:0-30702 GCA_000699545.1 Podiceps cristatus | reverse complement strand
GGGAGTCCTTCTGACTACCTCCTTGAAGAGCTGGAATTTTGCTTTTCTAAAATTCAGGGTCCTGACTACACTGTTTGTTCTTCCTATTTCCCTCAGGAGCGTTAGTTCCACCAGCGCATGATCACTGCAGCCCAGGCTGCCTCCGACCTTGACGGCTCCGACGATCTCGCTTGCACTGGTGACCACCAGGTCCAGTATCGCCTCCCCCCGGGTTGGGGTATCTATTACCTGGCTTAGGAAGCTGTCCTCAATGCATTCGAGAAACCTGATGGATATGCTGGGGCCTGGCTGGTAGGAAAGAATTTTTGCAGAGAAGCACCCGATGGTGCAGATAGATGACAAGTTGACCATAAGCCAGTCACGTGTCCTTGGGCACGTGTCTTGGGCTGCATTAGGAAGACAGTTGCCAGCAAGTCAAGGGAGATGATCCTTCCCCTCTGCTCAGTACTGGTAAGGCCACACATGGAGTGCTGTGCCCAGCTCTGGGCTTCCCACTGGGAGGGCCAGGGAAGGGCCACAAAGATGAAGGGATTGCAGCATCACTGCACTGTCCTGTGAAACTATAGGACTAATGATGCAATAGTCAGGTTTCAATCCATTTTCGTTGCCACCATTTCCTCTAATGCATGGTTAACATTAAGCCTGTGCAACAATAGCATATTTAATATGAAATATTAACAGAATATTTAACAGAAAGCAAAGCAGCATGTTCCCACTACACAAAAATGATTAAAGAGACATAAGACATTTCTGATCACACCTTATGTTTTGTGTCTTGCAAAATGCTTTAAAATAGTTGGGGATTTTTAAAAGGAAGGATGACTACTCAATTTCTGCCCTTTCCGTATTTTTAAAAATAATTTAAGATTTTTGTTTTCAAAGAAAGCATAGAGAAAAGGCGGGGGAAAACCAACCAAACAGTAACACACTGCCTTCCATTCTTACATATGAGAAGCCAAAAATACTCTTGCAATGGCTCTCCATTTCTGCTAGGAGGTATGTGGGGGGTGATGGGTTGTTCAGTTTTTCAAGCAACAGAGCAGTTCCAACTACTCGCAGATCACACAGGAGAATGTTATAATTTCTTTAAGGACTGTGAGAGAGCAGAGGTAGTGGCACTTTGCTGTACTAAAAAAAGGGAACTGTGGAGCTCTGAAACTGTCCTGCCATTGAAAAATGCAGGCATGCAACCCAAAGAAAAGCCAATTTAAAGCTTACATAATCCTCACCAGAGATGGGTTCCCTAGAAATGTTTTGCTGTATGCTTATAATACCTTATGAAAAACAGGCTACAGTATACACGAAATATTTTAAATAAAGTATAACAGACCATTTTCTCCATAACTGTATTTGATTCCCTCATCTAAGTGTTTAAATCTACACTGGCTCAAACACCACCTACAATTATGCCAACACTTTGTCAAAAATAACTTTACTTATATATATATATATAAAACTTTACATACGTGTGTGTGTGTATATATATATGTATGTAAAAAAACCCACCTACAACAAAAAACCCACAACCACTACATATCTATCCTCACTCATGGAGTCAGGAGAAACTCAACATGCTGGTATCCCCCAACACCATCTAGAGGGTGGCAGCAGACAGTGCAGTGAGGCGTGAGTAGGAAGGGATGAAGACACCACCAATTGAAAAGGAGAGAAGACTTCACTTCCTCCTGTCACAATTTCTGCAGCATATAAAATACTTCCTGTTTTACCTTCTTTTTAACCCACTCCATCTCCTCTATATATTTATTACACATTTTCAGTGCCCTATTTAACTCAGTTTAGTTTTTCCATATCCTTTTCCCCTAGAGCATTTTGCCAATATTCCAAAAACTGTATTAAGTTTTACACCTTTCTCTTGTGTGGTTAATTCATCTCAACCTTTTCATCTGATTGAGGTATGCTCCATATTCTATTTTCTTCCCTCTCAATGCAACAAGCTTATAGCCAGCTATAAGCATATGTGAGCACACTCTCCTCCTTCCTTTGAGGGTCCAAAGAAGGACAAGGAAGCTGGTGGAGGGTCTGGAGCACAAGTCCTATGAGGAGCGGCTGAGGGAGCTGGGGTCGTTCAGTCTGGAGAAAAGGAGGATGAGGGGAGACCTTATTGCTCTCTACAACTACCTGAAGGGAGGTTGTAGCGAGGTGGGTGTGGGTCTGTTCCCCCAAGTAACAGGTGAGAGGACAAGAGGAAACAACCTCAAGTTACACCAGGGGAGGTTTAGGTTGGATATTAGGAAACATTTCTTTACTGAAAGGGTTGTCAGGCACTGGCACAGGCTGCCCAGGGAGGTGGTTGAGTCACCATCCCTGGAGGTATTTAAAAGATGGGGAGATGAGGTGCTTAGGGTTAAGTAGTGCTCAGGCACAGTTGCGCTCTATGATCTTAAAGGTCCTTTCCAGCCAAGGGATTCTATGATTCACAATCTTCTGCTGCTCTTTGTAAACGTCTTTCCTGCTCTGGCCACAGTCTTTCATTACTTATTCACAATAAAGGTTCTTTCCCACTCCTGTAATCTTCCTCTAGTCTCTAGTTCCCTACCTGTAAGTCGCTGTGTGATCTGACACCAACCTAGCAAAGCATTTATGCTTTTCAATGGCTTTGTAATGCTTTAAACTGAACACCTGTAATCGCTTCAGCAGATCAGAGCAAAATGCTCAGCATCCTGAAAAACCAAAGTTTTCCTTCTATCAACTAAACAGAAGATTATTTTTTACTTGAAGCACCTCTTAATCACTCCCTAAAGAAGCTTCTCTCACACACAATACACTGAACTAACTTGGAAAAAAAAATTAAAAAGAAAATTAAATGCCAGAACAAAACTGCAAGGCTGTTTTTACCCTGTCATCCCACAGGACCCAAAGATTTAATCCTTCTGTTTTTTTGGCCTTAGATTAACCTGTAATGCATACCACATGCATGATCAATCAGCATAAGTATTATTTTGGTACATCTATTTCCCAGTGTCATGATACTTATCTCTATTTATTGCAGTAGCCTTCATGCAGGTCCTGGTTAATTATCGTTCTTCCCTTTATTTAGGAGTCTATCAAAAACCCACAAGTAACTAGTAATTTCATTCCTGAATTATTAAGAAAAAATGATTTTTCTGCTTAAATACTACCCATATCTAATGAGCACGTTACCATTTCTTCACCTCTTACAAGGCAGGAGGCAATAGCTGTAATGCTTTAATCCTTCAAGTTAATTGAAAATCTTACAAGCCTTTATCTACACACCATAAACTTTAATAGAAGTGTCTTCCATCATAATTCACAGGTTTAAGTAGCTATGCACATGTCTCCTAAAATCACACTGATTACTTGAAACAGTCTGTAAATTTTTAGAAGGAAGAAACAGTGATAATACACTGGCATAAAATGGAATAATTGTAGAGATCAAAAAAAAATAGATGAATTTCTGTTGTTGATTTGTTTGTTTATGTTTGGGAGGAAGGCATACTTTGTGATATTTTGGGGGGGGGGAAATCACATTTCCTTCATTGGAGGTACTTTTTCTTGTCACCTCTAAAAAACCCCAAACAATTAGAAGACAGGCATGTAGAAGTAAGTTTGTCTCTCCCTGGTTTTTGAGACAATTTTAGTGATGCACAGATAGGGAAACTGCTCAGTTCTAAAGGCCCTCCTCTCAATTCAGAAAAAAAAAAAAAGTCAAAAAATAAAGCAAAGGTCTCCATCCATGCCATGAGATGCTTTTATAGATTATCTCATATCACTTGGCATTCTACTTAATGTCTCCAGCTTCTGAAATGGGAGGATGAAAGCAGACACGCAGCTTTCATTTTATAAGCATCCATTCCTTATGGAAGAAGTTTAGAAATGTGAATTTGTAATATTCCAAGCCCAGAACAAAGGTGACTGGCAACTACAACCACAAAGACTTTGTTTCAAATACATAGAAAAATAAATCACTTTTTGAAACTATCAGCATATAATTTAATTAGCTTTAGCACACATGAATTAAAGAGCAAGCTCTGACAATAGGAAGCACAAATTCTGTTCACTTTTCTTGCAAATGAAGCATGTATGGTTTGTAATCTTGGTCTAAATATATGGGAGCACTCTGATTCCTTTCAACATCTGTGAGGAAAGAAGAAATGGTGAGAAAAGTCCAAGCCACACATACTACAGAAAGGGACACATCTGGAAACGAAAAACGCTATTTTGGGTAAAGTTGGGGTAGGGAACAGGGTTGACATAGAATTGTTCCCCAGTCTATGAACAGGCCTTGATTTGGGATAGATCTGATCCAGGAGCTGGTAACAAATGTGCTGCAGTGGATAAACATTCACATCAGTGCCATTTACGTATGTGTGCATACATGTGCAAACACATACACAAATTACATACATGTGTATTTGATTACAAACTGTTACACGTTTATGCTTTTCTCTAGTCAATTGAGGAACTCTATCCAATCTCTCTTTCTCTTTGAAATTACCTGGGAAAGTGATATAACTTCCATTAACTGAAGTATTTACAGCAAGACTGAACATCTCTTCCAAACATATGCCTTGCCAGAAGTTATTGGAAAGACAGAAATCCCACTCACACTGTCAATCTAGATAATGTAATGCTCCTTCCTTCTTTTACATCAGTAACAGCTGAACTTTGCTATTCTATATTAAAAACAAGAACAAGGAGGAGAAAAACATATATTTTAAGGAGGTATAGAACTGTATATTCATGTGCATTTCCCTCTACTTACCTCCTCTCTAAATGGCCTTCCTTAGGTGCAACAATCCTTTATGAGAGCAAAAGATGGAACACTGACCTATGGGTCAGATGCTTTATATAGCTCTAGTGGTTTAATTGAAAGTAGGATTGAGACCAGTTGTTTAGAAAAAAACAAAACAAAATCAAACAAAAAACAAAAACACATCGACAAACAAAAAAGACACCCTCAAACAACCCAAAAAACCCCCAAACTAAAAACCATACTTACAAAGAAAAAAACACCACCAAAAACACACCAAGTAGAGATCAGCAGTAAAAGGCGAACACTTTAAACATAAAGAAAGATGTGCAACAGCAACAAAGGAAATTTAGAACTGACAGACACCCTTTCAAATTTGCCTCAATTTGAAGGGCTCATTGGCCTCAAATGAGGCAAATGGCAAGTTTCACCACAAAAACCTGTTAAAAATGCTCACTCACAAAGCATTTTGTTGAATACCTACACTTTAACCATATGTTTTATTCCTCTCTTAAAACTCTTATCTCTACATTATTAAATAAATGAATGTAGGAATGTCTCAGTATTACTAGCTTCATAGATCAGCCTTGAATCAAGGAAATAATTTGTTATATATACCTTGCATTAGATACTGGGCCTCTTGTGCTGCGATTTAAAATGGAAAGGACGCACTTGTTATCGATCACTGCTTTGGGCTCTACACCCTCGATCTTCCAAAAGATGGCCTATTTTATATCCGCTAGGCAAGTTTCTAGAAAACAAACTATGAAAAATACAGTTGCATGAGAAACTCATATGGTCCTCAGCTGTCACACTAATTTAGGGTTTTTTGCATTAAAATCTAAATGTTCTTTTCCAATCTGTCCTGTGACTCGAGTGCTGCTTCATCTCTGAGGTTAGTGGAAAGCCACAGAAAGTGACTCCAAATTTTCCATATCAGCAGTATACCTTGGACTTGAGATGCAGCACTTAAACTACTGAAATGAAAACAATTTGGACTCCAGTAATGAAAACTTATAAAATAAAATATAAATTAAAAATAGGTTGTCCCTCAAGCAGTTCTGACTGACACAGACGGAATGCGTATCACTGGCCCTGATTATCAATATTAAAAGCCAGATACCTAGGTTGACTCCCCCTTGTTTAGAGATCCCTCCTGAAAACATCAAGATCATTTTTAGTACTGGCATTTGGAGGTGGGGGAAGGAGGGGAGGTCAAAATAATTTAACTATGTTGACATGGTTCTCCATCACAAATGACAAACTACTGTTATCATCACTTCAGTCTGCTTACTGTAGTTTAAAGGTCAATATTACAGAAATGCAAAGTCATCAAATAGAATAATTGTGTAGAGAAAAACAACAGTTACTATGAGTTCAAAGCAATGGATAAAACATGCCATTCACAAGAAGCCTGTCACACAGAAAAGTTGCAAGAACACAGTAAGAACTCTGTGAAAATGTAAATATCTATAAACTTCACTCTTGATTACCCAGTAGCTTTATCGCCGTGGTTTACATCAGCTCTCAGTGGTCTCAAACCATTGCCGACTGAACTGATCACAATAATTATTATAATAATTATTAGTATAAATCCCAGAAAAGATACTACACTAACACTCAGAAAAATAAAGTAAAACATAAAACCTCACACCAACAAAGAGCCTAATCTGCATAACTTCACTCTCTACCTCCTCAAACTATCATCTGTCATTTATCTCTGTCCTTTCTGTATCACTGACAATGGCTAGCTATTAAAACAGAAGAGCAAGAATAGACATAAGTAATAAGAAAATAATGCCGTAACCACAATGAGGATAATGTGATGCTATTTCTTTAAATAGATGGCTGGTGGCAAGACAAACTCTCTAACAGCTACATATAACAAAATACAGTACAGGGTAGGGGGAATCATACAACTAAAGAGGGGTGAGGGGGGGAAGGCAGGTGCAAGCCAAGAAATGAGAAATATCTGGTATTTTTCAGTGTCCCAATAGAAGCAGCTGGGAGCAAGAGCTGCAAAAGGATGTGCTGACAGTACAATGTCTGGAGGGGAAAGGAAGAAAAGACATCCCAGGTGTCTGCAAGCAAAAAACATTTCTATAGGTTTCTAGTAAACATATTCAAGAAAGAGGACTTGGAACTGAAACTCATACTTTAGGGTACTGCAACTGGGCAGTAAGATCAGGTATATCAGCGCTCCCAAACCTTAAGAGCAACATGACACAATAATCTTAACTAGCAAGTAACAAACAAGTAACTCTGAGCTCAATATAAAATTTCTTAGGTTTTCCTATACCTGTGGCTACACATAATACATACCTAAATATTTACAGTTCAGCTGTATGTTCATCTATATTGACTTTTCTTCTAATGTTGCCTACATCACATTTAGAGAATAAGATTTGCAATCACAAATGGAAGTCTGTGAACAAGGTCCACAGCTATGCTTAGTACCAGCTCTCTCCAAAGGGAGAAGGAAACTGAGCTCCCTCAGAAGCTGCTTAGGAGTACTGCTTATGAGTTCATCTCTGTGGTTCCCACCGGAGCAGTTTTACACACACCAGACAGCGGCTCCTCGCTGCACAAGAAGGTCCACTGACAAGGATTAAGGTTGGGCTCAACAGAAAGGTGGACGGAAGAGCACATCTCTATGCCAAATACATATTCAAGAAAAGACGGCTAAGTCATGATCTGCATGTACCACGTTACCCTCTGGGGTCTCTCCAGTGGACTTCCCATTCCCATCTCCCCACCTGCAAACACAGAGAAGCAGCTTTGCCTTCCAAGGCAAAGGAAGGAGGATGAGTTTGCAAGGTAGAAGGAAGAGTAGGAAAACATGGGGAAACAGAGCCATGAAAGCCCTTCAGCCAGAGAGAGAAGTTTGGTCTGGTTTCAAGTATATGCCTTTTGTTTTGGTCTGGTTTCAAGTATATGCCTTTTGTTGATCCCATTCTTAAATCCATCCAGGTGATATACTTTAAACTAGCCCACGGGAAAACTGCATACATTCAAAAGACTTACGAAGAGACTGGAGCACATTTATTATAAAGAAAATACCTAAGTGACGAGACTTCAATTTGAACAGTGAGCAAGTTGTGTAAAGAAGCAACTGGCCTACTTCAGAGATGCACGCTCATGACAGGTGTGAGTTAGCGCTACAGTTAGCTCTAACAGTCTAGACTGTCTCACACACTCACAATAAAAGGTTTTCCATTTTAGAAGCATGTTCCCTACCTCATTGCTTCAGAGAAGAAACAAATCGTAGATTAAACTTTTTAACATGTATTTTTATATAGATAAAACATGTGGTTTAATCACTTCTATGTAATAAATTTCTGTTCTCCTTTCTTGTGATGAGAACAAATGCAACAGAAGATGGATTCTCAATTGCTCTTCATTGTTTTAATATTTCCACATAAAAAGGTAAGTGCTGTATTAATAATGAAAAGTGGTAGAATAGTCCACTAAGGACAAGCATAATTTAGTGTTGCATGGATTACTTCATAAGGACAAGGGGAAAATAAAACTGGCCAGAAAGAAGATGACAAAAGAAAGATATCCTTGATCCCCACACTCAGGAAACACGCAAAGACTTTACATCAGCCTCTACTGGAGATCCCTTGGTGACTTCAGAATAGAGAACAATGAAAAAACAGAAGCAAAAAAATCCAGCAGATGGCTCTAAATGAGGAGAGCAGAGACAGGTGACTAACTAGTCTGAGAGGAATAAAAATAAAATGGGAGCAGTGCCACAGTGTTATCTTTTTTGTTGAGCCACCTGGAGAGGTAGCAGGCTTATCAATGAATGCCAAAAATGAGTAGTGCCCATCTGCTCACCCTAATAAATATCTTTTACTAGAAAAAATATAAAAGAATATAATTCCCTCAGCACTACTCACATGCTTTCAGCAGACCTGTTTGTTTAAAATATTTATTTGGGTCTTACACAGCTTAACAACTACTTGCTGTGAGCACAGTAATGCTTTAAGATGACCCTTGGAAGTACACAGCAAATCAGTAGCTGTAAGAATTCACATCCACAGAAAGTCTAACAACTTCCTTTTAAATAAGCAAAAGCTGCGTAGCTATCCCTGTCTTCAAAGTGTCTTTAGAAAGATATTGCTGGCCAACTGAATGGACTGATGGCAAAGCCCTAAAGAGGAGGAGCAGTTCAGAACTTGAAAAGTTAGTAGTCTTCTGGAGATAAAAAGCAGTGGAAAGTATCTCCATCCAAAAAGAAGCACAAGAACCATGGTATAAGCTCAATTTATCTCCTCTACTGGCCTCCCTGAGTGGCCACAAGTATCATCCTTCTGCTGATTCAACCTGGATTGAGAAAGGAGGTCAGAGGGTGGAATGAGGAACACTCAGATCCCTCATAATGTACCACTACACAAAGAAATGAGATGGAAAAGAAAACTAAAGCCTCTTCTTTAGCACTAATCTTTATCAACTCCAAACATTGGGTTTGCAATGAAAGATAACATAAGCGTTTGGAGCAGAAATTCAAACTTTAAGACTGAGATATTTCCAAGCTCACTTTTTGATTCTTTTTTTTTTTTTTTTCCATAGATAATATATGCAGCAAAAAGCCCCACCTGTTCTGTTTAACATCATCAATTCTATCTACTCAATAAAAGTGATTGACTCACATAAAACCGTCTGGATTCACACAAAGTTCTCCAGAACAGGACAGGCCTTTATACATTCACAATCATCTTTGCAAATACGAAGTTATCATACTAGTTTAGTTTCCTTTCCACTAGGACTCATGAATAAATGTTTCATGCTAAATTTTGCTTTTCATGTGTCAAAAACGTGACAAAACTGAACTTAATATATGCTTAGATAAACATGTATGAAGAGAAAAAAAGAACACAACAAAAAGCACTTCTGCCAAAATACAAGTCACAAAATGTGATCAGACATGTATCTACACAGTCAAAAGTCCTGTACATGCCTGTATCCAGGAAGCCAGAGTTCCCTTCACAGTTACTAGAACAGATTCTTTTAAAACTTCCGATCAGCAGTTTTAAAAACTACCCATAAAGTAAAGCAAACAGATGCTCCACTGGGTGCAACACAGAAGAACTATGCAGCACAGAAAGGTTATTTGTCTGTTCAATTTAATACCCAGGAAACTCACTTATTCAAAATCAAAGTTATTTTGACTATGTAAATTCCTTTAAACTCAATTGTCTTCAAAATTTTGTATCTCAACAAAACCTACAAAAAGTCTGACCAGCTCTTCCTGGGACTAAAGCGAGACACTTGGTTCTTAAAGTCTTGATCACCTTTAGCAAGTACCAGTTGCAAAACCTGGCTCTTCCAACTGAAGCACAAGAGACAACGCTATAGCCATGCACATAATTTCCACTGTTTCATATTTCCTGCATTAGCATCAACCCACAGTCAAGTAATAAGAAACAACTAATGTGATTTGGTTCATCCGTGAACTGGACGACACTTTTTGAAGTGACACGAGTCTCAGATACTACGCCAAACAGAAGACTGTTTAAATCCAAATGAACAAAGCCTTCCACCAAAGCAAATAAACTCTTGAGGTCAGGTTACAGGTTTTTAACTATAGCATTATTCACATGGCATCCCCTTTTTAGTCCAATAAAAGCAGCTGTTTGGGATTTTTAAATGAATATTTTTATGAAACAGTTGGAGCAAAGTCTGCAACACTGAAAACTTGCATGCAAAACAGACGTCCTTAATTTTTAACTATTATAAAAATGCATCAGGAGAAAATTTAACATTCCTATAATGTTAATCATCCACGTTAGTAGCAAAATATTTCTTCCATTTCCTCCTTTAGTTTACTGCATCTTATTTTTAAAACATCTGTGTTTCAATATGGTATGAGTAAGGTACATTGCTGAGCTGACAGATCTTGCCCACGCTACAAGAACGAACAGAGGCAGCTAGTACCCACAGCCAAGTAAGTTTTGAAAGGCTTCAGATATGGCTTTGCACCCACTATTGAAGGCTTCTCCTCATACCTCTGAGAACAGTACAAATCAAAAATTATTTAAAGATACAACACATTTTCTCGTTTTATCAAGCATTAAATTTTTCTCATTACAAAAAAAAAAAAAAAAAAAGCACACCCATAAGCAGTGTCACTGATCTACAGTTACACAGCCCACTAAGACCATTTCCTATCCTTTTATAATGGTCTTGTGGGGATGGGATTCACCCAAGAGCATGGCATCCTGCCTCTAGCATGCATAACACAATTTAAGAAGAAACTGTAATTGACTAAGCAGATATATTCCTAAACTTTAACATTCAAAAACATTTCACTTTGCTAAAAACCTGAAAAAAAACACCAACAAAAAACCCACAAACACACAACAAGGTTTCAGCATTTTCTTTAATAAGCAGATGTACACGACAGCAACAAAACTTGACTCAATTCTCCAGATCTTAATTTTACATTGCATTCTACTTTTCCATTCTGCCTTGCATCCACGTTTGATTAAATACAGCTAGCTAGTAAGAATTACTCTACCCAGACCTGAAAAATATTTCAGCATTTTAGAATTTGAGCTCAAAAAATCTCATAGGAAGAACATTTCTACTTGTCTCAATGGAAGCAGGTCCAAGTTTTGATCTCTTATGATTTCTCTTAGAGATGAAATTTTACTCTACATAGCAACCATAAATTGTTACAGCTTTGTTCAACAGATCTTTTTTCTTGAATGTATCCAGATTTATTTGGTATCTGTTGATCACAATGCAAAAGCAGGGTTTTTCTTCCCATTCCTTTCCATCCAGGTTACCAGACTTAATAATGGTCAGTGCCAGCCTCCCTAATAAAAAAGAACTTGGTCACTAGCCCACTCATAACAATTATGCTTCTGGAAAACATCATTTATAGAAGTACAACCAGCAAAAGGATCCTTTCCAATTTAAGTATCTGAACCAGAGCCTGAAGAGCCAGTACTTGGAAAAAAGTATTACTTTCATACCAATGGGGGATCAATGACTCAATAAGCACAGAACCTCAGGTTTGTCATGCACTACTCTGGGTTGTGGGTGGGTGTTTTTTTTGTTTGTATGGGGGTTTTTTGTTGTTGCTTTTTTTTGTTTGGGTTTTTTTGTTTTTTTTTTTTTTTTTTTGGGGGGGTGGTGTTTTTTTTAAGAAGCTCATTTTGGCTTATTGCTACTCACAAACACAGGTATTTTGTGGAAAATGGCTTTAAAAATACAGTATTTACCTGATTAAAAAGATTCCTTCCTAAGAGACATAAGAGAGAATTATCCACATTGGAAGAACAAATGAAACGCATGAAATCTTTGCTGATGCTGGTACCAGGTTATTTCATCTCCCACTCCAAGAACATCAGTCTTTCTAGAGCAACAGTCCCAGTGCTGGCAAAGTGCAACCAGCCTGTTATCTGTTCTCTGTACCCCCCATATCAGAAAACAACTTGTGTCAGCTGAACTCGGGGGGTGTAGTTTTTTTAAGCTGTTCTGAGTATCCACTCTGAGAGTATGTATCTAATTATTTGGCTTTATCGTAGTGTGCTAGGGGGAGTTTTGTTTAAATAATTTTGCTGTTTTTCCTGGCTGGCTTGGAAAATGAGAAACTTCTATAAGCAAAGCAAACAAATGAACAAAACAAACCAGATGCTCCTTCTGGTGCACAGTAGATGAAACTTTTCAGCTACCCAGACATCCTTAATTATTTTCAGCAAATAAGTCATCTGGGTAAAGTTGCTCATTGTGTAAAGGTTTTGCATTCCTCTGTTGGGTTAATCTCATCTTGGAGCACTCGGCATTTCATTGAGAAAATAAATAGTGCATTATTTTCTTGCAACAATCACAAAGAGAGTAAAGCCCTGAAGCGAACCTAACAACATCTTTTTCCTTAACACCTAGAAAAGCCAAGAAAGGGAGGTTTTCAGTTCTTTATGCCACTTGTAAGACATCCTGTTGCTACTAAGCAATTGCAGAGAGCTCTTAGCTGCCAACAGTCAGCCCAGAGCCTTTACCCCAAATATGCAAGAATTAGCTTTGTAAAATTATTTGTATTATTTATTACTTTATATAAGATGATGATGACTAGAAGATGTGAAGATCACTTTCATTACATAGCAGTCACCAGTGCCTGGTGCACATTCATTCCCCAGGGAGTGGTTTATTTGTATCAAGGATTTTAGTTCCAGATCAATAGAGAACCCTCAAGAATTACCATAAACAGCTTTCTACAGAAAGGGTGCTTCACATCTTGCTCTGTTTATGCTCTGGTTTCCTATGAGAGTAAAAGTGAGAGAACCTAGCTCCAGAGGCAAATAACAGGTTATAAATATCAAAAGCCGCTGGCCAAGCAATCAGAAGGGAAGGTCTATTAGCAATCATCAGTAGAAAATATTGCCACGGTTTTCTAAGAATGTCGTATATGGTGATGAGATGTCTATCAGTGATGCTCTTAATGGGTAGAGTTTGACAGATGTAAATCTTAGGTACTACATGATATTAAAATTTAAGAGAGAAGTATAATAAGACACCATTTCACAATGTAAATATATTACGTAATACATGGTTGGCAAACCAGCATCTTGAAGCGAGAGCCTGTAAAAATACTACTAGCTTGTAGTCTTATTTTTCATACAGCCTCTTATATTTCAAGCAATGGAAAGCAATTCAATTTGAAATCACTAGCATTCTTTTTTAAAATCAAATTACTTTGAATATTTCCAGTAATGAAATAAGGTCTCCTAAATCCAGATTCTGGCTTGACCATGCACACCTGTGGCATAATCTCCAAAAGGCAGGCTGTTTGGTTTCAAGGGGGGAGGGGTGAGGGTGTTGCTGCATATAGGCACATGGGGAATGGGGACTAGAAAAATACATCCTCCTTTGTCAAACCACTTCAGGTTGCATAGAGGATTCTTCCACGTACTATAGTGCTCAAGCAATCAAATTGGCATCAGACGGCCCACTATACTAATTGTTCAAGCATGCATTGGGATATTACCACTGCTCAAAAAAACTTCAATAGAAGCAATGGGAAAGGGATACAGAAAATACAGCAGAGTTGCATTTCTCTACCATATTTTGGAATCGCGGTAATTTCCCCTGGAATGGGAAAAATGGATATGCCCAATTCTCAAAATGGGTAATTAACTACTGCTGTTACTGTGGCTTCCTTTCACTGGTGATGGGTATCACAAGGGAGCAGCTTTCTCAGTACAAGTGGGAGATTAAAGAAATGAAGTTTTAAACAGCCTTCCAAAACTGCAGGGCTAAGCAAATGAGCAGTATAAGGAAAATCATTTGTGTTGAACCTTGCTCTCAGGACACATGAGCCCTCTCTTTGGGTTCAGGCATTCCAACTTAATGCACTCCAGAAAGAAGTCCCAAGCTCCAGGATAACATGATCCAGATACAAAGAACCCAATGGTTTAGCAACTGGAATTCTCCTCAACAACCCAGTTGCTCACAGCATGCACACCCTTGTTTAAAATCTCAGATGTTCTCCACAGAACTAATGCACCAGTTATAGTGAAGGTCTATCTTCCACTTTCTAACTTCTCATGGCAGTTTCAATCTCCCATAAGGAAAGCAAAGCCTATTGACAGCAACATACAGACAATCACAGAGCTGGGCTTAGGGTTGAGAGGACTTAACACCTGCTAAAGGTAACAATAACCCCAGGACCAGCCTCCTTTAGAAGTGAATACAAGCTTTACTTCTGTAATTCACAGAATTCATAGAATTCCAGAATCATAGAATAATTTAGGTTCAAAGAGACTATTGGTCTAGTCTAGTCCAATACCTTGTTCCAAGCAGGTTGCATAGGGACTTGTCTGGTTGTATTTGAATGTCTCCAGGGATAGTTTCCACAATCTCTCTGGGAAACCTAATTATAGTTAATTTGAATTTAATGCTCTCCCCCCATGAGTTCCTCATACAGAGAGACCCACAAAATCCATTTGCTTGCTAAGACACAAAACCTATAGCTAAGCTAACATATTTTCAAAGAGGGAGAATGGGCAGAGACAATAGGTGTAAAACTTGGGAAAGATTCAAAGGTGCACAAGTATCTTGACAAGTCAAAGAGAAACCTCACATTTATACATCCACTTCTCAGGTCCTATAAACCCCATTTACTATATACCTTGCCTACACCTGACCTGAACTACTCTATGTACTACTATTAAGGCCCTACCTTTTCTTTTCTTTCTGCATCTAGCTATCAACATAACATACTGATGGACTTTGCCCCTCTATAAGGTGAAGACAACAGAATTCTACTGGAAAGATGCTTATGGACAGCACTGAGAAAAAACAAAGTATGCTGGGAGATATCTGTGATTTCTATAGTGAAACAAACAAACAGAATTATTAAAAAAAGTCAAAGATGAATTGATTTCTTGGGCTTCTGCTCATAAAATGATTTTACTTAGTTTTGGATTTATATTCCAAAAATCTAGAATATTTCTAGTTCAGAATTTAGTTGTGGCAAGGGGGGGTTAAAACCAAAAAATGAGAACAGCCTTCATTTAAAAAATAACTCATTTAAGATCTCATACATCACCAACAGAGACGTTCTTTTGAACAGGAAAGTTGATACATTTATGACAAGCTATTGTGTACTTTTCCAGATGATGGCAACATGCTGACAGCTTTAAATAAGCAGACGTGTTACTGTAAGGTTTATTGTCTAAGGAACCTTCTCCTTCTGCAGCAATCTACCAGCTTACATTTACAGTTGATTATCAGTTCCATAAAATCCCAAGATTTGCTAATGATCTCCAAGACTAGGAAAAATAGCATCTTCTGTCTCAAGCCTTCTTCTGTAGACACACTGTTCTTTCAAAATAGTCTGAAAGACAACACATGCACTACTTTTTCATAAAGCATCCATCCTCAGTTCTTTTAAAATATTTCAGACAGCACTATTCTCTTTTCCACTTCTGTAAGATGTGTCAGCCAACAGAACATAATTCATCCTCAGGGTAAGCAGTTTAGAGTAAGCTTTTTTGCAAGCAGCAAAACCAGCAAGACTGTATTTCCTCTGTGTCTGGAGGCAAAGCTCATTTGCAGATCTAGTGGTAAGGGATAAATTCATCCTGCTACCTCTGCTTTAGCTGAGGCATTAATAGCATCTCTCTCTCCTTTATTAAGCCCTTTGTTCTCACGCAACACCTTGATCTGGACATCCCTTGTGAAATTTGACTGAAGTGGAAAAAAAAAAGGGCTGACAGCAGATGTACAAATAGCATCTTGCAGCCGACATTTCCTTAGAAATCTATGCTTAAAAAGTGGAATTTTTAAGAATAAACATTAAATTCAACCCAAGAGTGTCTTCAAAAAGTGATGGCAAAACATAGCAGGCAGCAACTGCTTAAGTGAAAGTAGCACTCTAGTTCTCAAAAACAATACAACTTTATAGTCTATTCTCACTGATAAAGGTCATTGCTAAAGAATACACAGGCAATCTGCCACTCTGGCAGCAGATTACACTTACATCCATTCATTTCGCTTTTTGTATCATTCATCCAGGATAGTCACTGCTTTCACTGGGCTGCAACATGTTTAAGTGTGAACAGATTGATTAACGTCCAGAAATGTGAAACAAGCTGCCATTGCATTTCACTGTGGATGGACAGGGTTTACTAGAGACACTTTGTAGAGTCAAACCATACATGCACAGAGGGGCTGTTTCTCTGTGGGTTACGCTGGGTAGAAGAACGAGAGTCACTGATTTTTAAAGGTCTGGGTTTTTTTCAAAGGTGTTGGGAGGTATAACAGTAACAATAACTTTTTGAAACAGTAGACCACATGGAAACAATAAGCTACATCAGAGCCAGAATAGCTGATAAACTGACCTATTCCAACACAAGAAACCAAGTGCCAATTCCTAATCAGTAGGGGTCAGATAAGTATTCTTTAATTATATCCTTGAAAATCTTGTGTTAGTCAAACAGCAGCTTTGTGACAGAGCAAGAGAAGCTTCCCTGATTTGTACAATAATACCCTGATCATTCACCTATGCTTTTTCAATATATATGATAAACAAGATATATCTTGCTTCACAATACATTGAATAATATATTAAATAATATTTTTCTGCTTTTATTCCCGTTTCACACCAAAAAAAAAGTAGACATACATTTTCATTCTCATGTTTCTCAGATTTGTACCTTTAAAATATAGTTCTCTTTCTAAAAGTTACTAATTTTTTGAGAAACAAAGGCAAGTGAGAAAAGTAATTTGCTTACCCAGGTCCCTTTTCAAATGCAAATGCAGAAGTAGCAATATAAGATCAACAATCAGCAGCTAAAGACAAACATAACTACTTAGATCACCTACTCCATTCCTTTTCTGAGGTCTGGATCACTCCCTAAAGCATGCAGAGATATTCCTGCAATATATGTCCCCCAACACCATTGTAGATGATACACAATTACACATCAGCATAGCCTGAGCGTATGTCATGCTTATTTAAGAAGGTAATGTCTGCCTCAAAAGTAGGATATGGCCTCTGCTATGTTGCAGTCGCTACAGAAACTTTTCTCTTGTAAAGCAATAGAGAAAATTCCACCTAAAACCGCAGTATCTTGTTGGTATGATATTTAACATTGCTTCAGTAACACTTAAATGCCTCTGCAAAAAAAAAAAATCCAAGGCTCCTTTTAACACTTTTTAACTGACACAGACCTAATTTTTTTTTAGGCCAGTTTTCATTGACAGGTATGCAACTGACATATTAGCAAATCCCTGTTTATTGTGCTAAAAACTGGGTGCAAACTATCAAAAGTATAAGCAAACCCAAGTGACAGATCTACGGATTGTTACACAACTGCTGAATTGAGAAAGGCTTATAAGTTAACACCCAAATAGTTGGTATTTATACCTTCTATTCCTATTTATGCTACTAATACATAAGCAGCCTGGTAGCTTTCATAAACCTAGACTGTAAATTATTCAGACTCACAGCAGGGTCCATCAATATTTGCAAAGCAAATGCAGGACACATCTACACAGAATCTCTGCATTCAGTGTCAATACCCACAGCCAGCTCCCACCACCCTTCCTCACTCACCCCAAAGATTATCTTAACTTCATGAACTGCCACAGCGAAGGTGTTGGTGCAGCTCACCCAATAAGGTACAGCACAGCATGGATTACTGTGACAGAAATCTCGTTGAGGGCAAAAGTGTTTGAAATGCTCAGATGAAACATTTGGCCATTCTGAACCATGAATGTGCAATAACTTTGCCTACAAACCTGCCGCAAACTTGGCTTTATGCAGAGAGGTTTCCTCTGGTTACCCCTCAAACTCACAGAAAATGTAAAGGCACCTCCCAACATGAAGCTACTCTGCTTTACACCATTTAAAAACAACCCCCCCCAAATCCACAACAAACAAACAAACAAACCCAAGAAAAAAAATCCAAACAAAAACCAAAAAACCCCCATACCACACACAGACTCAAAATAACAGCATTACTAGAGATACCTTCAACACGATTATGACAAAGCTATACTTTATTCGACAACTGAACACTTGACAATAGAGAACATCCTTTTTACTCTGAGGCGAAGACAACCTACCAAAAGTTTGTATTTTTAACCCTTAATGTTATTTTTTTGTTTTGGATATCATTAAAAAGTATTTATACAATAAAGTTACAATCTGCTTCCTTTTGCAGCATAAAAATATTTTCAGTGACACAGAAATAAATCTGTTTTATGTGTAATATAAGATGATCGGATATGATGTTATAACTAGCATGACAGAAAGATGTTTAGGAGTAAAATATCTATCTTCTAAATGAAGGTCCAGCACTAGGAAAGCCAACTGTAGGTAATTCTACATTTGCTATACCATAGATATATAAATATATTGAGTTTTGTAATTACCACCTCCATAGATAAGAAAAACCAACATACAAGCATTTCCCAAGCTTGATACTAATTAAATCATATGTATATAGGTTCAAGCCAAAGATGATCAAAGTTAATGAAAAAAATTCCTATTTAATACAATAGGCTGTGGATCAGTTCCAGACAGCTAGCTGCTACTCCATCCTCTTTCTTCTTTACCAAAAGCACTCCAACAGTGTGAAAGTGAAGAGGACCCCATATGAGTCTACAGATATTTATCTCCCCTCAGATCTGAATTTTAAATTATTTTACAGTTGACTACATTACATACAATTAAGTAACCTTCTCCATAAACCTGTATTAGAGGCTACTCCAGGTTTTGAAGGAAAACCGACTACTATTGTCACATCAATCACTTTAAAAGATTTCAACTATTTCTTTTACATGCAGGTTTACCTTCATTATAAATTTAGGTGCCACATTGTTCACCACTGCAGCAATATATTGCCATATTTGAGCATGGAAAATGTTAGTCCAATGTACTGGAAATAGAGCACTAAATTTAAAAGGCTTCCTAAGATTAACAGAAAGATAATCTAAAGTCATAGAAATAAAGAATGAATGTTCAGATCAAATAACTATATTTTTAATTACATTTGAAACGCAATGCCACAATTGTCAGACAACTTCAGTAAACTGGACATTACATTTATGAAACCTATCTGAATAGCTTTTGCATCAATTCTTGTTAACATTGCTTTTTCACATTTTATTTTCCACTAAATGCTTGTATGAAAAATTAGAATATTGGCACCTCAAAACTGATCTTCCAGTGCTGCACAAATGCTTAGTTCTGTCTCTTTGAGGTCGGTGTTCAGCAACTGTCCATTCAGACCAGTCTAAAGTCTTTCACTTGTTTAAAGCAGAGCTGGACAGGAGTTGTTGTAAAATCTTTATTTGAGAATTCAAATATATGCATCACTGCTATTAGCCATCACATAAACAATGTCTTAAATCTCATGAGCATTGCATAGGAAATTAAATGATACAAAATAATCTTTTCTGTTCAAAAGTCAGTTAAATGAAAACTGAAGTTGTTGGCTTTTGACAGGAGAAATCACGTCTATACCTAAAGTTTCACATTCTACCTATACAAGGACACAAGCTTAAATGAAAAATGGTGTTTAGACATAGTTTCAATAAAATTTGTGTATGCAATGCTGCCTAGTTGGCCACCTTACATCTCTCCTACTAAGACAAGTTTCAAGTATTTCTTGTTGGAAAAGGCAATTTCTTTGATCTAATCCATCACATCCAAGTTCAAAAAGTTTTGTGGGTATAACGAAAGAGGCCTACTCTTAGCAATTCTTTCTATTTCATCTTAGAGAACCACATTAAAAACAACAGAAAGAGAATGGTGTTACTACAACCTTTATTACCACACCTCAGATCTCCTTTGTTGTAGCTACTCAAAAGCCCCGGATGGCTGTGTGGCACCACTGGGAACCTTGTGACCAGGGAGTCAGAGCAGCAGGTTTATATTCCCACGCTCTGCAAAAACATCCCTCATGAGCCCTGAAATCCATAACCAGAATGTGAAATGATCTCCCAGTCTGCCTGCCCCTTCTCGCTGAACCCCTGTCTGAGACTAAAGAGAGAAGTATCAGAAAACAATGACTGAAATTCCTACCATCTTTCTTCTGCTTCGCTTTGCCAGCAAAGATTTCTGCAGAGACATTTTTAGGCATCCCATTAAAAATGATGCTAGTAGGTTTTTTTGACGGGGTCCAGACATGTAAGAAATGGTTCTAAACTCAGCTCATGACTGACTACAGACATAGCTGCAGAGTAACATAGACTATTATAGTTTAAAATACGAGTAAAAACCGATTCCTATAAACTTACCCAAGCGCTAATATTGCTCTTGAAAAATACTTGAGACTTTACTTTAAAACACTGCTGTTGGCTCACTCTCCTTAATAAGGGCCCATTATCTCTGAAATGTGTAAATGGGGCCTACAAGTTGTACTAAAAAGTAAATCCTATTTAGCTTGACACTTTTAATTACATAATGCAAAAGCCTTTATTGCTTCGGTATGATTCTCTATTGCTGAAGCTCTTTTCTGTTAACTGAGTGAAACAGAAAAACAGAAATCAATGACTAGGTTTTTTTTTTTTTTTTATTCTTCCATTTATGGGCTAGTGATTTAGGCTGTTGTGTTCCCTTATTGTTAACAGGGTTTAGAAGCAGAAGGCCCCTTCATCTCACAAGAACCATTAACCCAAAATTTTAGGCTGGAATTACCAATACATACTATGTTACAGTAAACAAAATCTGTTTAGAAACTCCCTATCATCATTCACATTTGATCCCATATCACATGGTAGCTTGGTAGTAATAAAGCAGGAAAAAAATAAAACAGAAGTATAGGAAAAAAGCAGCTAGCCTACAGAGAGTGGGGTATTGACTGGCATGTTGTAAAAGGAGAAAAACCAACCCACCAGCTAAGTTTCTAAATGGCACTGTTCATTCCAACCCATTGAACTTACACAAAATGCCAGATGCACACAAACGGCAGGATTTGCAAGCAATACAAACAAGTCTCTCACAATCACAGTATCTGTCTCTGCAGCTGGTCTCACAGCAAATACAAATTTCAGAAGGTAAAACAAAAAATGAAGTCAGATTGCGCTGCTAAATGTTTTCCATTTGGCTTCCTTTACCCTGGTCTTTTTAGCAAATTTATTTACCCTCTAGATCTATTTTAAGCACTCTGGTGTTATTTCCTTGATTCCAGCACTAAAATTTACCACAGGTGGATGGATAATGTATTTCTTCAAGATTCCACATGATTTTATCAAGCCTCTGTGCTGCTTCATCAGTCTTCCAGCACATTGCTGGGCTGCAAGATGAAAGACTGACTTTGCTCTTTTAAGAACAAGTGTACTCAAGAAGACTCACAAGAATTAACTGCCTAGACAACCTCCATTAACAAGCTTAAAATTTTTACTTTGTATATTCTAGAGTTATGAATGTACACAAATTACCAAAAGAGAGAAAACCTGATTTGCAAATATTCTACTTATATTATGAAACATTTTCTGTAACTATAGCTAAAGAAATGCATTAACTATGTTTAATGCCTAAGAGTAAAAAGTGTTGTCTTTTTCCTTAAAAATACTCTAACCGCAACTAGTGATACTGAATTATAGACAATGTTGCTGAGAAATAGTCATTAGAAATTTTATCATAAAAGTCCACAATTTAAAGTTCTGCCTTTTCAAATAAATACAAGTCAAATTTTAAAAGGGATTTGCTTAAATCTGTTCTAATTTCACAATTTCCCAGTACAACTGTGCTCTGGTTCCGTTGAAGTTTACAGCTAGAATTAATTTAGTCAACGACACTTCATATGTATTCAGACACACCTACCTTGTAGCACTGTTTTTGATTATGTCTGAACACTACTACCTTCACAGTGTTCAAGGGGCATTGACATCTCCTATAACTTGTTAAAGGAGAACCAGTTCCAAGATATTCTGCAGCAAACAAAGCAAGGGAAATATGACTTAAAGTTTTTAATTATGCCTCCATCCAGTCCTGCTACCACAGGATGAAAAAAACGTTTGAGTGCTACAGCAGAAACAAGACTAGTATCACCAACTCTTTCTTTGTCATTAATGCTAGAAAATAGGATAGATTTGAGTCCATGGCTCACAGCACCCTACGATAATGGGCTCCCAAACAGTTGCGTGCTTTATTATCTTTACTGTTACCAGGTAACATCTCCTATGCGGCTCACTAATGTTGATATACTTGCTCCAGGTAAAGCACAGAATAAAGAACAAGAGAAAACCTTCATTTGAAAGGCCTTCAGAAAGCCATATATTTTAACTATGTCAAAGAACCTTCATGTTCTTTGTGTTGTGAGACACCAGATACCTGAGAGTTACACTTCCCGCCAAAGCAAGCCTCAGTGAAAAAAACTTAGGCAGAGCTCAGGATACGCGTCTCAAACTATGGCACAGAGAAGTATTATATATTATATATAGAGAGAGGTATTATATATTATATATTACAACTCAAGGTCACATATGACAAAACAATCTTCATGCAACATCCGTTATGTACTCAGAATCAAAATTAAAACATAATAGTTGTTCTTATTTTTTTTCTTTAAAATCGTTTGTAAAATTGCAATTTACAACATGCTGAAAGATTAAGTTCCACACAGGCCCAGCAGGCTCTGTTACTCCAGGTCTGGAATTAGGGCAGTCAGGGGACACAGGATTCAAATGAACTCCTAATAATCAGGTGAGGAAATAGGACTTGGTATAACCTGCACTATCTTTTATTTGGTGTTTATATATATATAAAAAAATAAAAATAACACAAGGACTCCGATAAAAGAAACTAGAATAAGCATGGTGTTTCCATATACTTAGTTCAAGTCTTCATCAATCCAGCAGTTTCTGTTTGTAGAATGAATATTATATTAAGAACATAACCTACCACAAGAAAATAGTGAAAAAATGGCAGTATCAGAGTAAGACATATTGGGAGTGGAAGGGTGGGGGGGATAAGAAACACAGTCTGCACTGGGAGGGAGAGGGTCAGAAGGGAAAACAGGAAGAAAAAGCCAATGCTTATCAAGAAACATCTCTATCTGTTTAGAACAGCTTTCTTTAAAACTTGATAAAGTTAGTATGCCAACATAAAAAGCAAGTACCCAAAGTCAACAAACCTATATAGAGCTGATATTTAAGTACCTTTTCAATATCTGATAATTTTACATGTGCAATACTCTATCTGTCCCCTTTAGAACATTATCTTCCCAAGGGAAGTGCTGGGGTAATGCACTATACAATTTTTCACCTTGAAAGTAATTAGTATGATAAAATCAAAGTTAAAACAAATGTTGCAAAAAAGAGTGATATTTACAGCCAAAATAAATAAGAAAATGATGAAAAGATAATGGTAATACTCCCCAAAAAAACACTCTCAATGAAGGTCTTGGACACTGTCTTGAAAGTCAAACCAATTTTGAAAACATACACAAACAAATTTTAAAAGAAGCACTATTAAAACTGTGAGGACGCTGATAATTTTATCTGTTCTTCTCTATTTTAGATTCAGCACAATTCACCAGGAATCATTTCCAAAAAAGGCAGAGGTTAAACAATTATGAAAATCACCTGCATAAAATGAAAGGAAACAAAGCATGTATAGTGTCAGGAAAAAAAAAAAAAAAAAAAAAAAAAAAAAAACCACACCAAACAAACTGATCTTGGGCAAAACTGATCCTAGGCTACAAAGCACACCAACAAAATCTAATCACAGAAATTCCAGCACAGGGAGATACTTACTTTAGGACTCCAGACAAATGAACTCTCATAAATCTCTCCAGAATTTCAAACTATTTTTCCCTATTCGTCTTTCCTTCTTTTCTGCAGGATGTTAAACTCATCCCTATAGGAAAGCTGACAGCTCCACTTCATACGTCTGCATCCCCACTAAATCCACCCTCATCCCTAGTTAGAGCTAAGACACAAAACTTCATGAAGAGACACGAACACACTTTGCCTTTAGCTTATTCTGCTACAGGAACAGGGACAAAACAGACTGGAAGGTTAACGGTGGGATTTGTAAAGCCATAACTATTGCCTCTTCCAAGATCTCACTGAGCTCACTCCCCATTCACCAGAGCATCCTATGCTGGATTCTAACTTCCATCAATTATAAGTGGTTCATAAAGCAAGGAGAACCTAATTCCGCCACCTGTTCTCAGACTGAACAGCAACTTACTGCTTATGTAGTTGGACAGATTTCAAAGGGATTATATTCAAAGATATGGACATAGTCCAATATAAAGATGATAGGTGGAAGATAATCATCTTCTGAAGGACAGATTCTGTCTACCTATTATCTACTGATCTTTATATCTTTAGCCTCATTGTCTTATTTATCCTGTTATTAGGAGTGTGGAAATGCATGAATTTTACAAGGAAAGCAAAGAGAGAAAGTTAGCATACCTAGGACTGAAAACCTGTTATTGCCTAAAAACGTTGACAGTGCTGGTGTCAAAGATTCAGAAAGCTAAATTTATTAACTTAACCCGCAACCAGAGATGATCTTTCCTCACGCTCCTTCCTTTGCCCGTTAGCTTTAGTCAGTGCTTTGTGTCTTCTCTTCAGGGACTGGCTGAAAGCCAAATTTGGCACCATCACCCCAGATATAAAAGACTGAAACAGGAATAAAACAAAAAGAGTTCTGTCTAGCATTGTGAAGGCATGTAGGAAATATTTACAATTCATCTTATCTTACAAATTCATCAGAAGCACGATATATTTTGAAACATGTCCCTAATGCACTATTAAGAATGCTGGCCAGAGCTCTGGGGACATAAAACTGATAGTGACACAAGATGAAAGATCAAAAATGCCAAGGATCACACAAATTCAAGTTGTTATGTTAAACTCTACCATTACTAGAGTTCGCTAATGCAGGTATATTGTTTCCTCATTTAAACGAAAACATTGCCCCACAGTTTCTTTCCCGCTCCAGAAATATTCTCTTTAGATTTCTTTGCTTCAGTTTCATATTTAAACTGGGCTTTTCTTCTGGACTGAAAGTCCAAGCTACCAGAACAAAAAGTCATATAGATGCATAGCATCATATAAAATGAAAATATATCAGAGTGGAAAGCCATATTTCCCCTCCCCTCTTCACACAGTCAGAAAACTAAACAGTCTACTTAGAATCCACTTAATCCTTGCTGCAATCTACCTTATAGCAATGTGATATTACTACTCCCTTTGATATTTTGCTCTAGGAATTGTTTCCAGGAAATAATCACATAATATATATTCATAAGAAAATGCTTAGTGATGTGGATTTTCAGGAGAGGACTTAAGCAAAAGCCCATGACTGGAACAGAGCTAGTACCCTGTATTACGGGACAAGAGGGCCCATAGCCGCAACATCAGGGGCAGGAGAAGAACTGGGATGCACCCAAGGAGCGGATGTCTTTGATTTTCCATACGTGGGGCGTAAGACTGGGTAAACAGGAAAAACAGCCCTACAACACTGCACTAGCTGTGCCCAACTCCCCAACACTGCAGCACAGAGAATCGGGGATGAATATCATGACCTTCACCTTGACCATCACCACATAACTATGTGCGTACTTTTATACATATTCACAAACACATTCATATATGACAAAAATAAATTCAAGAGAAGAAAGAACTTTGCTCTAGCAAGAGATCTTAGACGCAATCATGATCTTTAACAAGAAAGTTTGGCAGTACCATTTGTAACCAAGGTGGCAAACTGGAAATCACAAGTCAACAGAAAAGATACAGGAGTGGTTACAAAGAGATTCTCAGTTGCTCTTAAACACAGTATCAGTCCTTGTTTTTCTGCTAAGTTTGCCTCCCAAGCTAAAAATTTCAACATCCACTAAAAAAAGAAAGGGGAAAAAAAAAACAAAACAAAACAAAAAAACTAAATAAGTTAGCCTGGCTGGAGGACAGCTATGGGTAAATATGACGATAGTGTAAATCCCGGAGGAGGGAAAGGAATTAGACAGCATGGCTCTAGAGGGCATAGATGAACTTAGGAAAGAGGGTGGCACAGGCTAAGTGTCAGAAAGCATTTCTTATAACAAGAAGACACAATGTAAAGTAGAATATTTTTCCCACTGAAAGGGAAGTTATTTAAGACTAAATTAGATAAAACACTGAAAAGCACAGCAAAGCAAGCACTTCTGAATTGATGAGGTCATAGATGAGAACACTTAATAAATCCTGTCCTTCCTGCTTCTCATGATTAGGTTTCTCAATAAGATTTCAGTATAACAAAAAACACAGCAGAAATATGTTCATTTCTTGTTGGGTTCTTGATTTGAAAAAACCTTGGATTCCATCAGCATTATGGTTAGAAGTGTTATTTGCATTTGATGCAAGTGATACACACTGAACTATTTAAGCATTATTCATAATTTTAATCCCCTATTACTTATTCTCTTGCCTATTGCTGTAACACAAAATCATCCTTTTAATTCTAGACTCTCATAACATTTTTATTTCAGTCATTTCAAACTACTTTACCAACATATGTCCATTATCAACGTCTTTCAAAATCAATAGGGTAGATATCAACATCACATGTCATTCATTCAGATGTTACCCATGATTGCTGAACCATCCAGTTGCTTGACATGATACATAATTAGCAGGCAACATGATGCCCATGAAATGCCCTGGTGTTGCACATGGCAACAAGAAGTTAGAAGATTAAAACTGAGGCCAAAGAAAACAAAATTCAGTGTTTCTTTCAGTTCGATGCCTGCAGCATGAGAGACCATGAACAAGAGCAAGTTTAGGAGAAGTAGTAAAACAGGTATTTCCTTACACAACCAAGTACCACAACGGAAAACCCACTACTGGGTTGGTTTTGTTTGTTTCACTCCCCCACCTTATTACTGTTCTTACAGTCTTACTTTAAATAATACACAACTTGCTGCAATTCAGTTTGGAAAGAGTTGGAGTAACTCACAAAGTGACTGAGGGAAGAGGTTTGCCCTTGTTTTTTCTTTCCTTGAAACTCTTAGGTAGAATTTTCCAAAATGCACAAATAATTTAGGAGCACAGCTGAATTTGAAAAAAATGTAAGTGTTGTCTCCTGAATAATTATTTTTTTCCATAGGGCAACCAAATAAATACATACTTTTGAAAAAAGCAGAGTTACTAAAAGGCTCCTTCTGATACTGTGGAAATCTTACTCATCATAGGGAATGGTTAAGTTATAGTTTGTTACATTTGTGACTGAAATCCCAAAATTCTCAGGATTTATAGTCCTTAGTTTAAAGGTCCTACTCCACACTGGAGAGGATCTCACTGTGTATGACACTGTCCATCAAGAATTAACAGCAGGGAAGAAGAGAGAAATCACACCATAGCAGCAGGGAAAGGTTAGCATGTTTTCACAAACTAAAAAAAAAAAAAAAAATAAAAGAGATGATAATATCACGACAATCAATTATCATTTCAAGCCCCAAAGAAAAATAATGAACACAAACAGCAGCATAACAGGAAAGCAAATGCTCTTTTAAAGCATTACGTGCCATGTCACAGAGCTGAAATAACATACCACAAGGAACAATTTGAAAACCTATGACAAAACATCCATTATGTCCCAGAAAATCTAACAGCTATTTCCATTCACACCAGTCCACAGTCTCTGCAGGTATTTCATCCAAAATTTTTGAGTAGCTACATATTTAAATATCAGTAACTATTCCAAATACTGATACTATTATACCATTCTTAAAGTGCTTATTTATCCCCAAGA
The DNA here is from genome assembly GCA_000699545.1 of Podiceps cristatus. Taxonomy (NCBI): domain Eukaryota; kingdom Metazoa; phylum Chordata; class Aves; order Podicipediformes; family Podicipedidae; genus Podiceps; species Podiceps cristatus. The sequence goes on along the minus strand of JMFS01076148.1, from coordinate 2,761 downwards.
GATGCAGAAAGGCACAGGCCACCTTCCTTCCTCAGACCAAACGCCAAAAGCAAAGACTTCTGTACAAATGAACACCCACCAACCCCCTGCAACAATTATGTTATCGCTGCAAGTAATAAAAACATCTCCATAAAATGTAATAATAAAACAGCACTGAGTTTTAAACCAGAGAAGTTTGAGGGAAAAAAAAAAAAAAAAAAAAAAAACAAAAAACAAAACAAACCAAACAACAGACCAAACCAACCAACCCACCCCATCACATTCTCCCAGGTCTTGATTGGTCCTGGCTTGCTGTCTAGATTAAATTCAGGTGCGGATTGCCACTAGAGAATGAGGAGGTGGATAATGAAGTGATCATTACTGATTCCCTGTAGGTAGGCTCCAGTGTCACAGGTTACAACAGTGGCCATTTAGGCTGCATCTGTCCTTCAAATTCTCTGCAGGCTTGTGGTGACACACACAAACAGAAGGCTAGTTAGAAACACATGTACCCCAGTCACAGCAGAGGCAATGACCACTTACTGCAGAATGACAGGACTTCTAAGACCATAATTCATTGCTTCCAAGAAAATGCAATACTAAAATACAAAAGAAACTAATTTTTTTTTCCAGTCATTGCCAATCCAACCGCACAAAGACGATGGGTTTCTGCTAAAAACCGTTCTTCCCTCCTTGAGTGTAATAAAGGTTAAGCCAGGAAAGGGAGACAAGAGGAAACACTTTTTTCCTTTGGCATGTTTACTTTGCATTTGATAGTACATTGCATGTGCCTATTGCTTATTCTAAACATATAAGGTTTCCATGCTTCATTAAGAAAAAGATATGGTTATCTAAAAAATAATTTAAAAAAAAATCTCACAAAAAGTGTCAGGGACATTCAGGAACAGGATTAGCACCTGAGGCTATTTCCAAAAATTTATAATTACTTCACAAGTCTTAAATCAATAGTGTTCTTGTAAACAAAATGTGTTTTGCTTTCTTCCCAATTATTCTCTCATCTTTTAGAGCTGAAGACTGTAGCATCAAAACTTTATTTCTCACAATAACAAAGAGGGCCGTTGTAAAATTAGATGGCATAAGTGCCACACTCATCCACAGAATGAGTTCACATAACTTTGCTGAACTCTTAAAGCTAGGTTTTGCTCTGTACAAGATGGACCCATATCTTTTAAGCTGTCTGAAGCCCTCCAGCAAAACAAAGGGCAGAGTTGCCACTGCTGCTTTCAGGGCAGATGACAAATCTGCAGACACAAAGCAAAAGTATTTAACATGCATTAAGCACCCCTGCCACCAACAGCTGCAAAGATGGGGGAGTACCAGCACCTCAGACGGACTCTACTGCTGGCATGGCAATCTGTGTCAGCAATATGGCTTGGGCTACAAGGAGAATCTCGTTGGTCCCACAAGCAACTAAAGAGCATGTTTGCCTTGTATTTTCCTGTTTGGGTTTCCTGAATGCCAAAAGCTAGCCTGAAACATTGTTTTGTAACTTAAAAGGGAAGGCCTCAGAAACAGGACACATCAGTGTCACAAGTTGCTTACATTTTTCTACAAAAATGCAACATTTCCTCTAACCTTTCTAGTTTTGATAAATAGAATATGCAAGAGATTTGCTATGCATAGAAAAATCTGTTTCCAGAAGCATAAAAGAGCTGCTAAAACACAGCATACTTACAAAGATTAATTTGAGATAACTGTGTGTGTCTACATTATTGACCCACAGAAGCACAGAATTATTTCAGTTCTATGCAATAAACTGCAAGTTGCATCAGATATAGAACTGACAAAAATAATAATACTCAAAGTGTACATTCAATAAGATGAGTTCAATTAGCAGCAGCAATTGAAGCACTTTTGCCAGAGACGTGGAACATACATAAACATCTACGATATACAGAATGTACTACAAAGAAAGTAGGAACCTTCTAATGATTATAAATAAGTTATATCAGTGATAATATTTAAAAATCAGTATCAAATACAAAAACTTTCAGCAGAAGAGGATACTAGGTACATGCTCTTTCCAGCAATAGGAATAAACAATCAGATATAAACAATGAGAGGTGCTTAGGCAGAAAAAGAGCCCCAGCCTCACAGCAGGGAAGAACAAAACCCAAGATTTAGAAAATAAACAGGCAGAACCTACTTTTAAAACAGTTGTTCTATAGGCTGTACAATACATAGGCACTGTGTACACCGGTTCCTGCCTGGGTGCTTCCCTCTTCGAGGCCCATTTCAACATGTGTGAGCCTGCACATTAAATTCACTTGAAGTTCAACACAGTTACTCATTTTCTAAAAGCTTGCACAAATGGGGAACCTCAGGAGAGGGCACTGATAAAATCAGTGTAGTTAATTTTTAGGACTAAAAAAAGAAAATGGATAAATAGAGACTTTTCACCTGAAAATAAAAGCACAAAGACTTGATTAGATATAAGGAAAAAATTCTTTACAATGAGGGTGGTGAAGCACTGGAACAGGTTGCCCAGAGAGGTGGCGGAGGCCCCATCCCTGGAAGCCGGGTTGGACGGGGCTCTGAACAACCTGGTCTAGGTAATGGTGTCCCTGCTCACTGCAAGGGGGTTGGACTAGATGACCACTAGCAGTCCCTTCCAACCCAAAACATTCTATGATTCTATTAAAGACAGAAAAACCTTCCTAATCTCTTTCAGTGCTTACCTTCAACAGTACCTGATCTATAACTACACAGGTCAAGTTAGTTTAAATAACAGAACCGAACTTAAATCAGGACGCAGGGGGAG
>KL273895.1:2938-24139 GCA_000699545.1 Podiceps cristatus | reverse complement strand
ATATTGTTTGTGCTGTTCTATTAGCTATGTGTGACCTCGCTCTGACATCTGTAGCAGGGTCAATTCAAACTCTTGTCACTGTGAGCATGTCTTTCAAATATATAATCTAAAGGCATGTTTCTGCTAAGATGGAAAAGATCGGTTGGAGGGAAATACTGTTCTACAAAGATAAATAAGAGTTTTATATGAAAATTCATGCATCACTTGAAAACGAAGTCATAGCATTAGAAGTCTTGCATCTTAATCATGGTACCATAATCTAAGCACCTTAAGGTAAGCTGATGTTTTGTCTGTCTAAGGAAAGCAAGACAGTGCGATTGGTATTTGGACTAGCAGAAAGGGAGGTGCTTTTCTGAGCTCATGGTGGTCAGATTGTCTAAATGAGCTTGGAAATATATGCTCACACATTCTACCTTACTGTGTCCCAAGGGAGAATATAACATGCCCAGTTTTAAACTATATGGATGCAACCTTAGAAAAGAATATGGTGTAGTGTTTACTACCATTATTGGTAAAATTCAGTTCTCCTCATTGGGGCTAAGATTAAACTTTTAAGTTTTAATTCTTAGCAAATACCCCCAGCAATACCATCCTCAATTTCACTGGAAATGATACGAAACATTAAAGACCAGAGTGCACCGAAGTTAACAGAAATGGATTTTCATCAGCTTTTGATCATGGTTTTTATAGGAATTTTGAGCTTGGACTTGAACTTGTGTCAGGATTTCTAAATGTCACTAATGCACAATGAACATGCAGTCAGGATGGAGTCAGTTTCCTGAATGTAGAAGTAATTTTTGGAAATTCTGTCTTGTTCTGTGGAAAAATTATTTCTCTGATGAAGAAAAAACATTTTTCTCAGATGGCCAGTAGTAAAAACACAAAAACAAGTAAAAACCAAAACTCTCTTGGACAGATTTTGGTTTTAAATCACAATATTGCAAGAATCCAATAGCTCTCCCCCTCCCCAACCCAAATAAAATCAAACCAAACAAAAACAAAAAAAAAAAACCCAAACAACCAAACAAGCAAAAAACCTCAATTAACACATCCCCACCCCCCCGAAAAGAAACAAAAACAAAAAAAACAAACTGAAAACAAACAAAAAAAACAACTACCAAAAAAATATAAATACCAAAGTGCAACCTTTTCTAGTATAAATATAAATTAGGAAGTGCAGGAGTGATTCCATGTTTGAGATCTTCACTCAAAGCAATAGCAGGGGTTCTGGGTTTGCATGTGTAAGCTAGAATACTGGAAAGAAAACAGTTGGAAAATTTTGTTAATTGAAGTAACTGTTTTTCCAGTTGCTACATTGAGAGAGTAGTATCCTATATTTCTCAGTGCATCCTCTGTGTCAGGGTGGTTTAGAGATGTGACAGTAAACCAAATCTCTCCTAGAAGTTGCTAGGCACCAGTCTTACCAGAACTCTTCTGAAATTTTCAGGCAGTGCCAGGCGCAGCAGCAGATGTGTTTGTAGAGGAAGTTTTCCAGCCATCAACAGCTTTACTGAGCTTGTACTTCGGCTGATCTGCTGAAAAAATGCTGGGCAGAACCTCAAACCCATATTGTGGAATTTGGAAGATAAACAGGGTCTTTTTGATCTGAGGAAGGATGACTAAATTTCAGAAGACAACTGAGAGCATTAACTATTCCCACAATTACTGTTAAAATTCACTCCCTCAGACCTTGTGTTGAGACTCAGTGCTCAGAAATTGAAGAACATGACTAGTATGAGACAAAGAAAATAGATAGAAATGCTGTAAGTCATCAGTACACTTGAAAGTTTTTTTTTTTTTTTTTTATCTATACTGATGGACGTTTACTTTCAACAAAGACAAAACAATGTTTTTCAAGACCTGTATTCTGAAACAATAGTTGCTACCTTTTTATAAACTCTTTTATGTCATAGAGTTAATTTACTTACAAACTTCATACCAAATTGAACTGCTAGTGAAATGCATAGTGGCAAAATTTAGGTAGTTTCTGAAGATACTTTTCAGTATATATATTTTGCCTAATAGCTGTCTTAGGTTCCATTAAAAAAAATCTTCAGTATTGAGTCAGTACGATCTACAAAGAAGTCTTAGATTATGCATTGTAGCTAGTCCAGCTATATCTGTGTACAAGCCATAATAGCATTGGTCTTAATCTCTTAAGAAGAGATGAGTTAATCTTTCTAGGATGAGTCGAGAAATTATTTTTGCATGGATCAGCGAGGATCTCAGTAACTGCCATAAGGACTTCTCTGCTTGATGCAGATTATGCAGGGACTGTTCTGACAACATGAGAACAGATTATTGGAAGCTGTTCTAGCATACCTTCTAAGAACAAATTTCTTGGTACGTTTTCTTTGTTAAGAAATTTTAACACTGGGTGCATTATCAAGACTGCAGAAATTTTGCACAAAAGTCTGCTGTAGTCTTACCTGTTAGAACAAATACAGATTGCTTGATTACAACAGTAAGCTAAATAGTATTTTGTGGTTTTCAGGCTATTATTGACAGTTAAGAATCATAAACTTGATAGGAAAAGCAGCTTTGTTTATTCACACAATAAATTAACTCTGCTTTAAATTTGAGATGAGAAAGATACTCTGTTTGAAAAGTAATTTCTTTTGTGTGGTTTCTCAAAGAGCATCCATGCTCAATGAGAAATATTTCCATTGAAATGATGATGCTCATTGAGAAACCACCAAAAAAAAATCCCATGCCCAGGCTGTGAAATATCATTCCCAATACTTGTACAGCATTACTAAATAGACAACAAATGGTCCATTGTCTACTTAGCTATTTTCAGTACAGCAGTGTAACTCTATTAGAAATGTGTGTACTAAACATGAATTGTTTGAACTTTGATAGTGTATTAGCAGGTTACAATTTTATCTTTGAAAAACTGCTATCTGTATGCAAATCTAAGGCAAATGAGAACGCCTGCTCCTACCCAGTATCTTAACTTAGTTCATGTATTTTCCAAGGAAGTATGCTGTGGATGAGATAGCTTTCAAGACCAAATGCTATGTTTCAATCGCTTCCCTGACAAAATAGTTTCAAAACTAGAAAAGACACTTCATATTATCAATCCCAAATATGTAGGAACATTCAAGCAAGTCCTCAGAAAATGGATATATGTGTATTCTTCAGCTGAAAGTCTTAATATGTTTTCCTAATACAAGAAATGATCTTCTTGACAACTGACCTATTGCATATTTATTATAGTTTCATGTGAAGGTGTTTTATTTTCCTCTTTATTTAGACTTTTCTCTTTGCTGACTCCCTATCCTTTGAGTAATGTATACTGCTTTTGCTTCTTGGAAGTCAGAGGAAATGTAGAGCTAGAACTGATATAAAAGATTGTGAGAATAAGACTGAGCTGAAGTTGTTGGAATTGACTCAACTGATATAGACTGGTAGACAGATGAATATATAGGGCGATGGATGCGGTTGAATTCTCGTAGAACTTCAAGGCCAAAATTTGTTGTTCATGAAACATTGAAAAGTTGAGTAACAGGTAACTGTGTGTAAAAACTCACTCAGAAAAGGCAAAAGGAGCTTTTGAATAATTGGAATAATTACACAGAGTGGTTCTGCTTTCTCATGACTCAGAAGCAGGAGCAACCTTACAGTTTCCAGGAACCTGATTTGTTAAGTTTAGAGCTCCTAAAGGAGTCTAGTTCTTCATTTCATATCCAAATTGTTGCAGGTACACCTGAGATACAGAAGCAAACCATTGTTCTTGGAAATGATCAAACTCATACCAACTTCACTGATAATAAAACTAGAACAACTAATTCTAGAATTCTGCTGTATCACTTGGATTCTCCTTCACATAGAGCCTCCTATCTGGCTGTTGTAAACATTTGTAATATTTAAGTTTCTTCCAGATGCATCCGTGATTTCAGTTTTCAGAGTCATTTTTCCTTTCCTATTGCATGCCTTCAAAGCAGAGGCAGTTAACATTACATTATCTGAAACATATGGATTGCCAAGCCAGATCAAGCCATGAATTCTATTGACTTAGATGTCTTCTTTAACTCACCAGACCCTGATGATTCATGTGAAATATCTGTGATGCTTGTTTAGGCCTTAGGTCAGCAAGTTACCTTCATTCAGCATCCAGTTTAAAAGTCTTTGAGAATCCTGAGCTTTATATGACCCTTGCTAGCTGTTCATATTGATATTTTGCTCTAAAATTGAGTCATGCTTTAGGGCAGTTTTGATTTGCTGTTCCATAATTTGCATCATAGTAATGGTTAATCATACTGTTAAGCAAAAGAAATCAAAAAGCAAGAGAAAGAAGTCAACTAATGCTCTGTACATTGATAAAAATATTTTACAACTCTGTTACTACTACAAAAGATTACCGTTTACTAACAACAGTTGTTTGAAATCAGTCAGTAAATGGAAATACTTCACAGCGAACTTCTGAAATATGAGAAGCACCTGCTAATGGTATATTACAAATGAAAAATCACATTTTTCATGTCTTCTCTAACATTTCTGGTATTGAATTCTGACTTCATTTTCTGACCTTAAACAGGATGACCTGACACATGGTCAGCTTGTGACAGTGATTAATTAGTATTAATGTACTTGTTCGGTGTTCTGTCAAGGATGAATGGGTATGGGCTGTTAAACTTGTGATCTCCTGCTTTCATACAGACCAGCACTCAAAGGGCAAATAGGAACACAGGGAAGAGGGTATGTAGGTTTGCTTTGCTATATCTCAAATGAGCAACTCTATGAGGGGTGTCAGAATTTTTTTGGTTCCATCGGTGTTTTGGGTCAGGTTTCCATAGAATATAAATCTGGTTAGTTCTGCTTTGTCAGTACAGTCCATCACATTGTAAAAGTTGAAGATCAGCTCATAATCATCATCTATAATTCTAAATTATACTTATTTGTTGCTTTTTATGTGAACTCTCCTGCAAAGTTCTGAGTGCAGTCCTCAGAGTTTCTTTCCTTTTTTTTTTTTTTTTTTTTTTTAGATAAAAGCATTATGGAATAAGGTTAGAGGAGTAGGACTTGGAGGATCTATAGTTTATTTCTAGCTTTTTCATAAACCGTTTGCAGGACTTTGCATCAATTATTTTTACCTTATAGTAAAGAAATGCTGAAGTAAAAGGGCCTACAGTCCCAGATATTATTATTTATTTTTATATTTTATTTAGTCCAAATTAGTTTTGTGGGCGTATCCACGTTGTGATTATGCGTTTCTGTTTGTATGCACTAAGTAGGTTATTATCATCCTAAGGCATATAAACACGCAACATGGTTCTAATTTCAAGATATTTTGTAAACAGATCTATGCAAAGTACATAGAAGTCCTTGGAATATAATGTTTCACAAAATCAACAAAAGGGTGTATAAAAATTATAATCAGTGTAGTAAATGGCAGTATTACTATAATGCAATTTGATATAATACGAAAGCATGTTTTTCTCTTCCTTAACTTTGTCATGAAAAAAACACTTTTGATGATTTTCAATTTATATGTTTATTATTGTGCAATGTTAAGTAAACTGTAGATGGGCAAAATAAATTTTGAAAGACATTTTCAGATGAAACCATTAAGTTATGCTGATAGTGATCACTGCACTCTTTTTTTCTTCTAATGTAAAAAGTCTCTTTGGTTTTGCAATGTTAAAAGTATCCTCAATTCCCTTTGCTTTAAAAGAGGGCAGCGGGGTGGAGGGAGAACAAACTCTGCCCATCACATTCCACTAGTATCTGCATCAGAAGTATAATCAAACTCCTGAAATACCTTTCTCACAGCTAAATTGGAGACTGGTTAAATAAAGTATATATCTCACAGTCACGAGATTTGCTGTTGACAAAATAATTTAATGAAGCTGATTTTCATAAAGTGCTGAGTACCTTTTCTCTGTAAGTCATACTTGTTTGGGTCAGTTCAAGATTGATACCCAAATCCTAAAGCAATGTCACTACTGAAATTTCTGTCCATACCGTATGAAAACAGAAGTGATATTGTTCAACCCCATTTCAGAAGGACATGACAACTCTGAGATAAGTTTATTTGTGACTGTCACTAGTACTAAGTTTTAGTGAGTGGATTAGTCACCAAATAAACTTTCATTTGTCTGTAGCCTCCAACTTTGAAGCTTAATGCCGTTCATTTGTAATAGTCACAGGAGAATTCTAGATCTAGATATTCTTGTACTTTGTAAGCAACTGCCTTTGGGTGCAATGAAATGAGTCACACTAATCACGACTGCTGCACCGTAACACGAGGCCCCATTGTCTGTTCCTAATGCACCCAGCAGACCTAAACCCCTGTATTTCAGTTCTCTTCAAAGCACTTACTTTTGCCATCACCAAATCAGAACAGGATTAAAAAGTGTACAACATGTAATTCTTAGTTGGTTTTGATAGATTTTTACATAGAGGAGATAACAGATGCTTCAGAATTGTCAGGACTATCAGACTAGGGAGAAATTAATTGTGGGGAAAAGGTTTCTTAAAAGCATGAAGCAACTTATATGTGGAGATTGATCTGTAGAGCTTGCAGGCTTGCTTTACTTCAGCTCCACTGAACTATCTCCAGGTATGACATTTTACTGTTCTTGTCAGAGAAATGAGTGCTGATGGAAATGTAAATATCTTGGAACAGAAGTTGTAACAATTATTTTGACAGAGCAGGCTTCAGAGGTGGAAGTGCCTTCTGTGTCCAGACAGCAAACCATGCTGCAGAGGGGGAATGCTCCAGGACTACTGTTTTCCTGGTGCCTTTCTCATTTCACTAAAACACATAAATGGAAACAAGTAGGTAAATCTTAGTATCAGCAACTTAAAGTTTAGTAATGACCATCTACCTCATAATGAAAAATGTGTATTTATATTTCAAAAACTGTCTTGATACTGTTTAACATCTTTTCACACTGCACACTGTATGTCAATCACCTTTTTAGTGTTCTGATTTCAATCATGTAAAAACAAAGGACAGCCACAAAGATTATTTTTCCATGTCTTACTAAGAATTATGCTTAATGTGATCTCTTTCTAAGTTTATATATACAACTAAATGCTGACATGAATAAAATTTTTAAGAGTAACTGAAGTGGTTTTGTGGGCTACTAATGAAAAATGATGTATAAATCTGATTCGTCATTGGAAATGACAGTTGGAGAAATTGGGTCATTTGTTAAGCTAGATCTAGTAACCAGACCCAGACTTATTTTTCAAATAGTATAGAAGATTATTGTGTATCAAAAGAAAAATCATGAAAAAGAGGCAATGATGTCAGGGGTGACTATTACAGAAGTTATCTTCTTCTGACTTAGAAGGTTGATTTTATTTTTATCGTATTGTGCAGTCTCCTCTATCTGGTCTGTAACATCAGTAGACAAGTTTCTCTCTTCTTCCTCATTGATCATCCCAGATATATGGTTGAACACCTTATTCGCGTAAATCCTTCTGAAGTGTTCCACATTGGCCTCACCCCATTGTTAGAAAGCTGGCGTGGTGCCTTTGAGTTGGGATCTAAAACTTATCAAGAATGTGCTCCCCTTGGATTCTTTAATGTACATTCTAAGGGGCCCTTTTTATAGTATCTAATGAGCTGTCCCACAAATGCGTTGAACATTGTCATCAATCACTTCAAGGTGCTCCTTATTCAGTTTTCCCTTTCCTCCAAGAGACAGTTAAGTGAGAATATTTGAGTCCAGCAAGAAAAGTGCTCCCTATGCAAGCAGCCTTTTTCAAAGCTATGAGAAGGACGCATATGAATCCTTAAGACACCAGTGAGTAGGTCCTGCTTATGCAAGGTATAGTGCTTTGTGGTCACCTTCCCCTTATTAAGGAATTATTATCTTTGAAATTATCAGACAGGCACTCCAGCACTGAGAGCACAGAATTCTATTTCTTGTGTCCCCAGATGTTGTATCTATGCTATAACCAGTCAAGATGATACAGGGAATTCATAGATGTCACAGGCAGTGGGAGGTAACCAACAAATTATTTTTACTCTTGTAGTTGTGTAAAACATTTGACGTGTTAAATATTAGCAGTAAGTAAAACATAAAAACTCAGATATGGACTGCATCATTACTGGAACAATCCCATTGTCCTTCCAAAGTTAAAGGTAATATAGCTAAGTAATTCTGGTTAATGCATAGAGAGTTAAAAATTTCAGTCCTAGTTCTGACACCAAGATTTTGTTGTTCGGACCAAAAGATGTAATTTATTCGGTTTTAGTTTCTTTAAAAAGAGGATAATACTTGCCCTGTAGGGGATTAAAGGAACGTTTGCTTCTATAAATGTGTAAGTAGTTGTAGCAAGAACAGTAGACTTCCATGCAGCAGCTGCTGTTTGCATAGTTTCTGCTACCTCTTAATTAGGTTAGTCAAAAAAGTGATGCTCAATAATCAGACTGGGGAAAGGTTTCTAAATTTGTACAGTTATTTGTTCAAATGAAACCTTGGTTTGCAAACTGAGTAGTAAATGACCATCTAACTAAGAGGCACAGGTGAACAAAATCAACTAATACAGTTAGGGAACTAAAATGAAGAGTCCTTTCTGTGCAAGGCCTGTTGGTTTAGTTGATGCATAACAGTGATATACCTTAATCACTGAATGAAGAAATCTTTATCCTACAACAAATCCCTGGAGCCCATAATTCATACCATTTTGTGCTGTACTAAATAATTTCAAATTTGGGAATAGAAGTATACAGTCTTACTGTTCCTGCATGTTCTCTGTTTTGCCACTGTTGGTAGTCTTCTTGAAGAAGAAAGACTGCAAGTCTTAGATTTAAAGGAGGATGTGGCTAGATTCTTGTAATTGCTAAATATTTATGTCTATATATAACCACGTAAATGAATTCTAAAATCTAATCCATTACTTTTTTTCTAAACACTGCAAGCTACCCATGATAAAATCATATCAAGTAAAGATCTATTTTTTGAAATAGTCAATCTTAAAAGATTGATGGAGTTCACTGGATTTCAGGTGATTATGGTAAAGATTTCATTTAGGCTGGTAGGTGATCAGTTTTATTAAGCAATTAAAATATTTACCATTTCTCTCTGATCTTTTAGACCAGCACCATCCCTCCAGTTTTGTTTTTAGTGAATAGACCTTTGCAATGCTGTTCTGCTATTGTACCACCAGTAATAGGTATATTCATAAGTAGCTGAATGAATGCTAATTTATTTTATATTTAAATTTGATTTTGTTAAGGTTTGGCATTTTATTTCAGACTTTACCATTCTGCATGACCCCAAGAATGGTGAAATTCACTGTACTATAAGATGATTTGGAAAACTTCCAAGCATTGCATAAAGGGGCCGTGCCTTATCGATGTTATTGTCAGGTTTAGTGACAGAAGGATATTCTGTATGTTCCTCAGTAGAACTTTAAGTGCTAGTTTTGTCTAACGAAGTCCTACAGTTTTGGACAGCTGCTTGTTAGATTTATTTTTCTCTCCTTACGTAACAGAAATCCAACTAAGGAAGGAGGAGCACAGCTTCCTAAGGCTGTTGCAGAGATAGTGGACCAGTCTTACCTGATAGATGAGGAGATGCTTTAATAGATAATACGTTGGTCCTCGCACTTGATTTTTAATCACTGTATCTTTTGCAGTTGAATGAAGTTAAAGCATCTTATAAGCATCTTTTATGTAGATATGTAGAAGACAATCACACAGAAAGGAGTTTCAGAATATGATAGTGGCAGCTGTAACACTGTGGCACTGCTAGCTGACCATTGGCAAGCACCTTGCAGGGTCAGTTGTTGGTATTTTCCCCAATTGCAAGTGAGTTGATGGACAGTTGTCATGTTGTATGAGCAGTTTCTATTTCACTTCTTTTTCATTTCAACACTTTTGAAGTTGTTAATGCAAATTATGTAGATGCGTGATACTACATTCTCATTCAAGCATGGATTAAGTTTTTTACATTTAAATTGGTGAAAGCATAAAATTTCGTCTAATAGTAAAAATAATCTACATATATTTCCCTGTTTCAGATTACTGCAAGGGAGTATTTTATTTTGCCTTAAAAGTGGTAACAGTTGAATTGAAGGCAGTGAGATCAAATGTGAGAAGAATATACCAGCATTATAAATGCTGTTTCTTTTTTCCTTTGTAAGTGTTAGATACATAAATGTATTAGATAACAAAGATGATTGAAGTGTGGTTTTGGATACCAGGCTACATATTGTGATGCGTAGGTTGGCCAACCAAAAAAACACCCCCAAAACCAAACAAAAAACCAATCAAAAAAAGGCAGATGCTTTACCTAATGTAGATGATAATTAATTCAATGGACCTTGGATTAGGCCCACTTTCCTCAGGGAGGTATTTGTCCTCGTTCTTCACTCATGCAGTTTGTATTCAAACTACTGTATCTTTCTGTCACTATGAACAAAGTTACTTTTAAAAAGTCATCTATGAATATCATCATGGAGACTGACTTTTATCTTAACCCTGTAGGTCAACAGTATGAAAAATAAGAGCATTTGGATTCAGGTCTCTTTGACCTTTTCAGACTGTATGAATCTGCTTAATATTTTTACAGCTGAAAATCATTTTACAGGAGAAAAAAAAAACAATTATTGCAGAATAAATCTAAGTAATAGAATGTGATTGCTGAAAATGGGAATATCACCATTTAATTACCATTGTCAAAAGAAGATTATTTAACTACATTGCATTATCTACATCTGCTTTTTTTTCACAGTATTAACACCATTGTGATTTGTTCACAAAAATATTACAGAGAAACCAACCTGCTAGGAGGTATTCTGGGGGATTAGAGTGTTGCCTACTGCTGTTGATTCTTACTGCCTAGACAGAACTGCAATAAATGATCAGCTGTAACATATGGGGCTATCTTTTCTCCTGCCTTCACTGTTGCACTTTGAATTGTTCTGTAGCTCAAAGCCATCTCCTGTTCATTTGTGTTCTACCAGATTATACAATTAGCTGGTTGGTGCACCCTTGTTAGCCAGATAGACTATTTCCATTTGGATTCCATCATTTTACTGAAAACTCATGAAAACGCAGATTGAGAAGCTTAGCAGATGAAATAAATAAATAGAAGTATGGATATGTAGCTTATCCATCGCTCACCACAGACTAGCTTTGCAGCCTCAGAGAGCGCTGTCCCAGCACAAGGAAACTCTCAGTCAGTTTTAGTTACATCTTGTCACAGACACAATAAATCCTTGGGCAATCCAGTTCTGCTTAGTGTTTCAGTCAGAAAAAAAACCCCTGGTGTACCAAAGGGAACTGTGTCAAACAGTAGTAGTTGATATTGTGTCTCTAAATGCTAAAGCATTTATTGCACAACAGTGTAATTACCTAGCCAGGTATATTTGACAGTATAATCGAATGTTTTCTTAAGGTTCTCATGAAAGATCTTGTTGTGTTAGCTAATATACTCTGCACATTCATACCATGATTATCACCGAAGTAGCTAATACACATCTCCTACATTGCATTAAGTTTCAATAAATATTGTGAAAGGCTCATTTCTTTTTTGAAAAGTGCCCTGAAAGATAAATGTCTAAAACAATTTTAATAAGTAACTTTGTGTCTTCTGAGTGTTATGTTCATTCCTGGGTTTCTCTACAGCTCATTCAAAAGTACAGAGGATTGATGAAATCGTATTCATTAAGAACTCAGAAGTAAGATGCTATGAAAAATATGTAGTAGATAGAAGTAAGCAAGGTCTGCAGAATTTGGTACTTCTGTTGTTGTTCCCTAGCTTCAGCATATGGAAGGAAGAACAGAATAGGGAATGTTGCACTACAGCATCCTTTTCTCACTGTAAATTTACTCATCCGGCTCTGGGTGATGCACGAGAGTGTCTCCATGAAAGCTACTGAGCTTGTCATCTTCGCTAACCCTAATACTGCATCCTGTAGTTCCACACTGCTCTTTGGTCTCTCCTGTGGGCAGCTAGTTTGTAACCTGTACTGCTTATAATCAAAGAGAAGGAAAAAAAAAAAAAAAAAAAAAAAGAGAAGTAACAGAACTAAGGTAAAATGTAGGCATTTCTGGATTGCCTCCTCATTTCTCTCTCTGTGCTATCGTGTGACCCGAGCCCGCTCTTGGCTGTGTCTGCCCTGCAGCACGTAACTGCCCCACTGTCAGTTGTGGCTCAGCAGTGACTGTGTTGTAGCACAGAGTTGCCAGAACTATCACAGTCTCTTCAGGAGCCAGGGGGCATCTAGGTATAAAAGCTATTAAAAATCCATATGTGTGCGGATTTGTCCTTTGACTAATCCAGTTATTTAGATTTGGTCTCTGGAGCTATTCTAGAAATTGAAACTTAATTCATTAATGCATAGTGCTGATAATACCGTGACTAAGTCAATTTGTGAATTTATGTTACATAAATAAATAAATATGTAAAATAATCCTTACCAAAGGAAAAAAACATAGTAAAACCAGTGTCTTCCAACGTTTGGGGACTCCTGCCTTAGCCACTCTCCTTCATAATGGTTTTCTCAAATGTGAAGGGGATGATGATCCAATTGACTGGATTAATAATAAATTTCCTTAGTACATTTATGGACAGGGAAGGTATGTACCAGGAGCAGGCTGAGAAAAATTTCATTTACTCATTAATTACCTCTAAACCTCAGTTCTGAGGTTGCTAAACAGTTGGTTTATACCTAATAATACAAGCGTATTTATTTACATATTTTAGTAAAATTCTGAATATACAGATCCACGTTTACTTTGAACATGTATTATTGATATGGGGTTAGGGAATGTCATTGCTTTTGACTGCTTTGAGAAAGGCAAAGTCATTTAGCTAATGAATGATGTTTATTTTCTTTCAAGCACCTTTATCAAAAATTGCAATAAAAATAGTACTACACTTATAATACTTGTAGGCCTGAATTATCTTAAAAGCAAAGAAAGGAACAAGTTTGGACTCCCTCACTTTCTGAGCCTTTTGCAGGGCCCCTGCCTCTATACTCGCCTCTTCAGTCTTGCCGGTTTCGGAGATAAAAGCCAAAAAGGATTAGTTTTGCTGGCTTGAATCATCATTGCCGTTTTAGAGAAGAGCCTGTCGCAGAGAGGAATTGAAAAGATACTTTCACTCTTATTACATATGTTTTTACTGAACTTACAAAGCTGCCAAACCAACTACTTTGCTGAGCCCTGAAACTGTGTGTGAGCATGTGTGCACACATGTGCGCACACAGCTTTTTTCCTTACAGATGCCGGGTTCCTCATGCCAGAAAGACTTGGTACAGCTGCTGCGTTGTCATTTTTTTATCACGTTGCTCTGTACTTTGATTGTATCTTTTTCAAGTGTCTCCTTCCAAGCATGGGAAAAAAGGCATGTCTAAATATATTCAGTTAAAGAATTATTCTTGAGTCAAATAGCTATTTATATCCATTCCCTAAAGATGCTATTGTGCGTAAGGCAAAATACCAGAAGTAATGAAGATAGATATTGATTGTCACCCCCAAAAAGAGCTGGAAAAAAACAGCAGAAGCTGTCTGGCTGAAATTGTACCATATCAACTCCTGCAGAGTATTTTCATCGCTGCTGCTGTTATTTCCTTCACTGTTTTGTTTGTCTTGCAGAGGATAACATAATGATGTTTGGGAGTTAAACTCTGATGTATTTCACAAGCTGTAAACAGTAGCCACTCCATAGTTGCATTGTAACTGTTGTCTCAAAATGGACGTGGAGCTGGAAGAATGGGGTTTGAGATCATTGTTTGGGTTGAAAGGAACCTTAGGGATCATCTAGTTCCAACCTTCCTGCTATGGACAAGGACACTTCCCATTAGACCAGGCTGCTCAAAGCTCCATCCAACCTGGCCTTGAACACTTCCAGGGATGGGGCATCCAGAACTACACTGGGCAGCCTGTGCCAGTGTCTCATCAACCTCATGGAGAAGAATTTCTTCCTTATATCTAATCTAAATCTACCCTCTTTCAGTTTCAACCCATTATCCCTTGTCCTATCACTGCATGCCCTTGTAAAAAGATCTTAATCAAAAAGATCTTAATCACTCTCATTTTGTTCTTGAATTATAACATCTTTTAAAAACTTACTTTGGCTTAACATAGTCTGCTATGCTGTCATAGGATAGAAAAAGGGAGCAAGTTCACTTAGTCACAGTAAGGTGGAAAAAATACAGTAATGATGTTTAAATAGACCTTATGGATCCCTTTTCATTAAAACTGTTCAGCGGGGACAAATATGTAAAGTACAGGTTTTTTAATCCTTCTGCACTCTCACATTATATTTAGAAAAAGCAGCTCTATCTCAGCATTTTAAGAACAACTACTGCAAAGGTGGTAGGGCTGGCCACAGATTTCTTGCTGTAGTAGATACCGCAATCCTTCTTACAGTTGCTTTTTGTCTTCTCTTCACTCTCTTTCCTTCAGCAGAGATGTCCTCAGATCCTTGTGGTCCTTTGGAGGCTAGGTATGGCCCTTTTAGTTAGGTGTCCACACTTGTATCCATGCCCAAGGATGGACAAACTTAGTATGAGTGGGTTAAACACTGTTAGTACAGATGAAGATTATTTATGTGTGAGGAGTAGTAAAAGGCAGTTAGGCATATGTTTTCAGCTGCAACAAAGACAATGCAATGCTCTTCTGGAACGTGAATGCCAGGGATTTCAATGGGGTTTTATACGGCATATATGTACCTGTGGATGGGTGGCTGGTAGATGAACTGGTAAAAATAGATAAAGAAGGAAGCCTTAAGAGCCCAAGCAAAGCTCCTGTGAGACCCAGAGCTATGGGGGGGGGGGGGGGGGGGGGGGGTTCGGATATCTGTTTTTTCAATTTTTTAATAGCTGTAACAAAAAAAAAAAAAAAAAAAAAAAAAAAGGCAATTCTGATAGTGTTCTTTTGTAATAGGATTACTCAAAAATCTGAGTTCTGTCTAGTTACTACTCAAAATATGTAGCTGTAGCATCCACACCACCTATTTTAGTGACAAGATTTTCAAAAGAAAGCCAGATAAAGCAACAGTAAGGGAAAAAGGGGGTTGCCTGTACCGTATAATTCATCAGTTTTATAACCCTGTCATATCTAGAAACTTGGTCTTTTCCACTATTTGTCCCATTGGAGAGATGGGATCAGCAGTTGTTATCAACAAATGGTTAGGAAAGTCATTGCCATTGCGATTACATAGATGTGCATGAACCACTCATCTCCAGCCTTGGTTTAGAAATATCCAGTGCTGTGCAACAGTGGTGTGGAGCTCCAGGTGTGTTACATCCTGTCCTCTCAGATACCAGAACAGGATGCAACTGAGAAGGGCCACAGTCCTGACAGCACTTGCCAAAGTGCTCCTATTGCAGTTTCAGATAAGTGGTTAAAATAACCTGATGTATTCCAGCAATTTGGACTGTGGAGCAGTAATTGAGTTATATTGATGCTCTGGTAGTTGTGGTTCATTTTTATGTCTTTGTAATAATTGTTATGATTTTGTATTATGTTATACCTGGCACAGGCTACAGGAGTTAGTAATTCCACTTCCCTAGCTATAGCTTCATCAATGGAATGTGTTTTGATTGCTATCTTTGAAACAAAGGGTTTAATTTCATAATGTGATTGTTTTATTTCCACTTTATCTTGTTAGAGTTGCTGAGAAGGTGTAGAACAAATCAACAAACAAGAATGGTTGAACTTTAAAATTTATAGTTGTGTACTTAGAAAAAAATGAATAAAGAGGAAAAATTCTGGGACCTGCTACAACTGCAAACAGGCTCTTGCCTTTTCATAGAAAACCATAGAGTAACTATCTGTTTACGTTGTGGTAACAAAGATCTAAAATTGGCTGAGGCTCTTGCAGGAGCCTGGTTTTCTCCTTCCCAGTCTGTTTCCTGCTGTTCCCATTTGCAGGTCCTGCCAATAGCGAGACTGTGTATGTATTCCTGATAGATGAACATGTGCGTGCGCACACCGCCCTGCCCCACCTCCCTTCACACGCTGGGATACACAGCTCAACACAGAGCACTGCCTTTACTGACACCCACAGCATTGACATGAACATGAGAACAGCCCACTCCTGCTCCTCCTCTCCAAATCATTTGGAAGATGAGTATTTAGCGTGTATGTGTGTATACACCTATACATACAAGTACATATTTATAAACTCTTTCTGTCTTAATTCACAGTCACTCTCATATTTGCAGAGCCCTCAAGCCCTAGGCTATAACAGTATGCAGAATTAGTGCCCTGATTCTTGGCCCTGGGTTTTTCCCAATTTCTAGTCGCCTCCTGCTTGCCAGCTACTGCAGTTTGATTGTAGTCTACTCTGCCCTCCTGAGGCCCCACCTGGAGTGCTGTGTCCAGGTATGGGGCCCGCAATACAAGAAAGATGTAGAACTGTTGGAGAGGGTTCAGAGGAGGCCACGAAGATGATTCGAGGGCTGGAGCACCTCCCCTGAGAAGAGAGGCTGAGGGAGCTGGGCTTGTTCAGCCTAGAGAAGAGAAGGCTGCGGGGGGACCTCATGGCAGCCTTCCAGTACCTGAAGGGAGCGTACAAACAGGAGGGGAACCAACTTTTTAAAAGGGTAGAAAATGGCAGGACAAGGGGGAATGGACTGAAGCTGAAGGAAGGAAGGTTTAAATGAGATATGAGGGGGAGGGTTTGGCACAGGTTGCCCAGAGAGGTGGTAGATGCCCCATCCTTGGAAACATTCAAGGTCAGGCTGGATGGGGCTCTGAGCAGCCTGATTTAGTTGAAGGTGTTCCTGCTCCCTGCAGGGCGGTTGGACTAGATGACCGCTAGCGGTCCCTTCCAACCCAAAACATTCTATGATTCTATGATTCTATTCTATTCTATGATTCTACATTCTATGATTCTATGATTGAAGTTTTCACTTTCTCAGGTGTCTTAAGCCCTACACTGGACCATAAGCACACACAGAATCCAAGCCCAGAATCTAAGCCCTGTTTATCCTGTCTCTGTCTCCAGCCTCATGTCTTTCCAGGACTTACTGGCCAGTCAAACCTGAAGTTTTTTGGATTTTTTTTTTTTTTTTTTGGGGGGGGGGGGGGCGGGGAGTTGGTTTGGTTTTTTTGTTTTTTAACCCTCCTCTCCATCTTCCCATGCTTGCCTCTCCCCAATCCATCTTGATCTTAAGCATTCCTTTGCATGTTCCCATAAGCTGCTTAAATATCCCATAAATTTTGCACAATCCGTCTGTCCGTGTTGTTGTGTCCACCCCCATCACCACCTCCCTACCAAGGAAATCAAGTCATTCTGATGAGACTCGATAATCTTGTTTCCACCCCTTCTTATTAGTTCTTCAGAACTTTGAATTGTTCCTTCAATGATCTATCATTCAGGGACTGGAGATTTCTGTCTTTGGAATTGTCTTCATTATCTTCTGTTTCTTAAGGTTTGTATATCTAGGTGTGATTTATTGCTTTTTCTGTCTCTTGTCTTTGTTTTTATGCTGAATAGTCTTTAACTGGATACCCTGTCAAGCCAGATATCCTTACATGCCAGCTACTTTTTGTTGTTGTTTTAGCAGCAATTTAGGATCAATTCAGATTTCATCTGTTCTTTTATAGTCCAAACAAAGTCAATGGGAAATCATAAATCTGGATGTATGGTGAGGCCTGGCTAATACGACAGAAATGTGTAGGCACACTTCTGATATAAATTAGCCTTGCTTAGTGATACAAACTCAGTATTAATTGGAGTATGTAACACTTTTTTTACCCTCCTGCATGTCACTGTGCATTTTAAGTGTACATCTAGTAGGGAGAGAGTAAAGCAGGGCACAATAACATAAAGTGCTCAAATGTTACACTGGGTATATACAAATGATTGGAGTAAGGTCAAGGGTAGAATCAGACGTGTGTAACTGTGAGTCACTGGTTTATGCATTACAGGGTAAATTTTCCCCTAGGCTGTGAATCGTCTGTGGGATGGAGTACTCTCTTTGTACAGTGCAGAATATGGTGCCATTAAAATCAGCCACTAACAACTACAACAGTAGCCTCATATTTTCCGCAATCCTGGTGGCTCCCTTGTATTTGTAGGCAGCCACAAGTACCAAAACGTAAGAGCACACAGTGATTAAGCTGAAGAGGAAAGGAAATGAGTTTGAATATTATGTGAGTGGTGAGATGGAAGGTACCGTGCAAATGGGCAAAGTGCAATAGGAAGCTTTTCAGTTCAAGGTCATAAATATGAATCTTTCCCAAGCTGGCAGTGCCCAAAAGCCCTAACCATCTGAAAGCAACATCACCCAGTAATATGTAGAAAGACATGAAAAGCTTTTGAAAGTGCCCTTGCGGGCTAATACTGTTACTCCAGTGAATAAGTCTCTTGAAGGCTGTGAGTCTGTAGCCATTTATCTGGTAGGCTTGCTATTCATCTCCTTTGAGTGTAGTGTAAATGCACTGTATTAGGGTCATGATGAGAGCAAACCTAAAACGTTTAAATATTAGAAATGAGTTAGCCAGCTATCCAGCAGGAAAGTACAGACTATTGCAAGTGCAAACACAAAGAAAGCAGGGAAACAAAAGATAACATTTGGAAAGAGGTGGCTGCACTGGGACCTGTGATCTTACAAACAAGTCTGTCTGATGGTATATAAGACAGTTTTTCTCTTGCAAAAAGGAGAAACTATTGAGTGTTCTTTTAAAAAGACTTTTCCCTGCTTCCAAAATATTTTACAGACACAGAAAGCAAGAATGGACAGAAACAAAATCAGGTATAGATTGCTTAAATGTTTAAAATGTTGATAAATACGAAATTGTAATAGAACAGACTGAGAAAAAGTCATGCTGCTTCTGTTTCTGAAGGCTTAAGAAAGAAATACTGAGTGAGCAGACAGTAGGAATGCAACACTTGGGGTATATTTTAGTATTGAGACAGATAAAATGATACAGCTTATCTTGCCTTAATGTCTCTAAACAAAAATTGAGATAAGGAGGAAGAACTTGCAAACAATACTGGCAAAACCCAGACATTTGTTCATATCTTACCAGTGAAACACCTCTTATCTCTGCCTGTGTCAAGGGTCCAAAATCTGAGTCCAAATCCAGATACAAGTTTGACATTTAGAGTTTGTTTCTTTAGCAGAAATGGGAACATCAAATCTACACACAGCATTGGTAAGCATGAAGTCCATATGTAAAATAGGAGATAGACTTTTCTCCCTGCCTTCTTTGCACCCCAAAGGAAGAGAGAATACTTGAAAGGCTTTTATTACTTTTAAGAAAAACTGTTTTAATTAAAACCTGGGGAAAAAGAAAATCACATTAGCGAGATTTGTATGAAAGAGGATATGGTGCTCCAGAATGTATTGTGTGGAGGTTTTACTATTCTGTTCCTTTCTGCTATGTTAAGGAAGGGAATCTCGGCTTACTTCTGGAATGGTAGAATAATTCACATTGGAAAGACCTGCTGGTGGTTGCCTGGTCCATCTTGCTCCTCAGAGTAGGACTGAGTTTTCCATGTCTCAGCCAGTTGACTTCTGAGTATTTCCAAGGACAGAGATACCACAGTCTCTCTAGGCAAATTATTCTAATGTTTGAATGATGATGCCAAAGAGGAGTGAGTTGTAATTTTAATCGCAAACCAAAACTAATCTGGAGAAGCAGCTTAACAATATTTGAGATCAGAGCCTTGCTGAATTTGCATAAAATCTGTATTTTCAACAAAATATATTAAATCTTCCTCATCATTACTGGGTTTGAAGGCACTAGTTTAACTATGTCAGTGTAAAATTATTCTTTTCAGAGGATGCAAGTTACTCTTGTTTCTAAGCTGGAGGAAGATGTAGTGGTGTATATCATCTCTAATTTGAGGGTTTGTATTGCTATGGCCACAGAGTACATCTGTTTGTTACTTTTCTCTTACAAAGTTTTCTCCTAGAACATGAGCATTGCTTGGAAAGAAACATCTTTCTTTAGAAACAGTGAAACTTTTCTATTTTTTTTCCCCCCACAAAATATTTCAATGCCCTCAATTAAACTTGTTGCTGAAAAAAATCCAAAATTCCTGTTGAAAGAATATTGGACTTTTTCACTTATGAAAAAGAATCTGTAACTGAAGATTTTAAGATTTTTTTCAAAAATATAAAGACATTAATAACTTTGTATACAAAATGAACAGTTTTACATATAATTATTAAGAAAGAATCTTTGATGAAATGTATTCAATTTTCCTCGCTTTCAACAAAGCATATTACGATGTTTTGGTGATGTCTCGGGACGTTTTTTTGGTGTTTTGTTTTGGGGGGGGGTTTTTTTTGGGGGGGGGGTTGTTAATGAATAAAATGCTTATACATAGAAATCTTACTCCTTATTTGTCAATTCCGTAGTGAAAGCTATTTCTGTTTGAAAAACTAATAAAGACTTTTACATTCATCTGAATGAATGAGGCAGATGCCTACCAGTTTTCAGTTTACTGCCAATACTTATGGCAAGTAAGGCCCTGGCTCATGGGAGATGTCAGAGGAGTGTCAGATACCAATATTCAAGCTATGTAAATAAAGTAAGTGTATATTCAATCTGTTTAAGTAAATTCATTTAAGTGTCCAGAACAGTGCTGTAAAGTTTATCAGCTTCTCGTTTAAATAGTTTAGGCTGATTGGGGCACTAACACTGTGATTTGCTTTTGAGTTACCTGAACACACCATGTAGATTTATTTGTGGTTGTGGAAAGAAGGGTTGAAAGTGTGAACAGCAGAAGCCTTAATCTCACAGAGCAAGCAAGAAAAGCCCCGAATACACTATATTTTAAATGTTCCAACTTTTAGGCTGTGGCTGCATTGTATATGACTTTCTGGTTTTGTAGGCCCTCTCAGAGTAGCACCCGTCTGTCTTCTATCTAGCAGCAGATGGACCTGCTTTTAAGAACATTTTATGGGGTATTTATGAATGTGAACAGAGGCACTGATCTCTGTAGGTTTCCAGTGTAGAGAAAATAGAAACACAGTTTTTATTCAGAGCCAAAGCCAAAATCACTCTCTTGACAACTCTGATTTGGTTGAATATAGAAAGGGGTAGGAGAAACATGGGTTAAAGTTAACATTTCTGGATATCTTCTTGTTCCATTTTACAGGCATATATTAAACAATGTAAACTGAGAAGAGGAAATCCATTCCTCAACTATTAGAATTATAATAATGCATGAATTTTGCCAAACAAAAAGGGATTGGGATCTGTAAAAACATAGCTTGACTTGAAAGGAAATGCAAAGCATGTTGAAGAAGAGTGGCGCTGCT
>JMFS01076136.1:0-10540 GCA_000699545.1 Podiceps cristatus | reverse complement strand
TGGACGGGGCTCTGAGCAACCTGGTCTAGCAGAAGGTGTCCCTGCCCATGGCAGGGGGGTTGGCACTAGATGATCTTCAAGGTCCCTTCCAACCCAAACCATTCTGTGATTTTATGATTCTATGATCTTGGCTTCCTGTCTGCAAAAATGAGTTACCGAGACCTAGTGCTTTAAGAATGCTTGCAAATAGACATCAGATTGATACCAGAAAGTAAAAACCCACCATCTTAAGAAACGCGATTAGAATCAAGCATATTCTTTGAATTAATTTGTGTGGACAATATCACATACTCACAAGACAGGAAAGTAACTGTAGAGCTTCTGGCATGTATTTCCGTGGGATGACTCTTGTCTACAATTTCAGTTCCTGCTTTGGATTTTTCCCTTGTCATCAGCAGGCAAACTTTGTAACATTGGGCAGGTTAGCTAACCTTCTGTCTCATGTTTTTTGGGCTGTGGAATGCAGCAGGACATGTGCTGTACAGAGGTTTGGTAGGTCTTCATCATAAGTAGGGTTAAAAATGGTTTGAACACGGGCATGTAGAATAAATGCAATTGTTTTATGATGGCACCATGCTATATAGAAACCAGTGGCTCATTCTGAATGTACATGGAGCCCATGGAGATCCATGGAGGAGCAGATATGCCCCGGCAGCCCAGGGAGGATCCCACACTGGGGCAGGAGTATGCCTGAGGGAGGCCATGACCCCGTGGGAAGCCCACACTGGAGCAGGCTCCTGGCAGGACCCGTGGACCCATGGAGAGAGGAGCCCAGGCTGGAGCAGGTTTGTGGCAGGACTTGTGACCCCGTGGGGGACCCACACTGGAGCAGTCTGTTCCTGAAGGGCTGTACCCCATGGAAGGGACACACTCTGGAGCAGTTTGTGAAGAACTGCAGCCCGTGGGAAAGACTCACATTGAAGAAATCTGTGGAGGACTGTCTCCCATGGGAGGGACCCCACGGTGGAGCAGGGTCAGGGTGTGAGGAGTCTCCCCTCTGAGGAGGAAGGAGCAGCAGAGACACATGTGATGGACTGACCGCAACCCCCATTCCCCATCCCCCTGCACTGCTCAGGGAGGAGGTAGAGAAATCGGGAGTGAAGCTGAGCTCAGGAAGAAGGCAGAGGTTGGGGGGAAGGGGGTTTAAGATTTGGTTTTGTTTCTCATTGTCCTACTCTGATTTTATTGGTAATAAATTAAACTAATTTCCCCAAGTCAAGTCTTGATGGTAAGTGGTAAGTGATCTCCCTGTCTGTATCTCGACCCACAAGCCTTTCTTTATATTTTCTTTCCCTTGTCCGGTTGAGGAGAAGAGTGATAGAGCAGCTTTGGTGGACACCTGGTGTCCAGCCAGGGTCAACCCACCACCACATTATCTTCAGGCTATATGTCAGTCTTCTATATTGTTCTTCCTTTCTTCTGTCATTATGTGGAAGACAGTAGAGATTTTACTCATCTTGGGTGATATCTCTCACCATAAATGTTTACATTAAAGTTAATAGGATTACAGAGACACCATAACATTGAGCATGCATAAAGACACCTGTCACCTCCTGTCTTTCAATAGTTTTCATGTCCCCTTAGCAACTGGGTTTTGCATGTGCAACAAAGTGGTTTTCATGAGTGATAATCATCAGACATTGATGCCGATGCTTAAGAGTTAACATTAATACCTTCTTCATGCTGCAGCTGTTATTCTGACATTTGCTCACATTATATAATTAGATTGAATGATCCTTTT
Source organism: Podiceps cristatus (assembly GCA_000699545.1). Classification (NCBI taxonomy): domain Eukaryota; kingdom Metazoa; phylum Chordata; class Aves; order Podicipediformes; family Podicipedidae; genus Podiceps; species Podiceps cristatus. Next base: position 8,799 of record JMFS01076136.1, on the reverse strand, counting down.
ACATGTTTCTCTTTACCATTTCCTTGAGGGTGAATGGAAGGATTTACTTAGGAAATCATTTGTTATTTATTTTTCCCTCAGACTGGTTTAACTTTGACAACAGCTACAGTTTCAGATCAGTGCTGATATTGATGGAAAACATTACTCCATTAGTTTGCAGTGGTATGCCATCACATGAACCCATGGAATTATCTCAATTTTTCTTGTTTATTGACTCACTGCATTGTAAATTAAAATAAAGCCGTTTCCAGTCATGAGTAGCTTTTCTTCAGCAGCCAATAGCCTCATTCATTCTTAAGGCATGGTAAAGACCTCCATTCTGTTGCCAGCCAGTTTGATCCAGAGCTTGATTTAGCCAAAAATATCCACAAACCTCCCATTTTCCTAACACTTTCCTTCCTCCAGTTTAAGTTACAACATTCTTCCTAGTCTTTAACTGGCAATTGCCTCCTAGAACAACTGCATTTTTTTAAAAAAAATAGTTAATGATGGCAGGGAGGAAAGAGAGGGGTGCAATTTCGTATTCTCCTACCAGGGGGCAATGAAGCATCTGAGGTTTTTAACCTTGACTTTGAAATGGCTTTGTAATTATGCCTTCTTAAGACAGTAGTATATTTGAAAGTCTGCTCATCACTGGCTGAGTGGGAGAAGGAATCTTGTCATTCATGATGGCTGATAACTCCTTTGCCAGATCAAAATTAAGAATAACCTTTCACCACCAGCTGTAGCACAGCCACCATCCTTTCTGCCTTCTCAGTGGGTACCAGTGAGACTACAGTCAGTTTGCACATGACAAACCAAAAATAACCCTAGCAGTCTGTTCAGATTTAACTCCCCCAAAGGATTACATACGAACAAGCTCTGCAGCCTAGTGCAGTTCAGCTGATCAATGGGAGGTGAATCATACGCTTTATTTTTTTTTAAGTTTTCACAAATCTCAATCAGAAAAGAATTGTGTTGTGAACAGGGAATGATGTATAGTGGTGTAGTATCCAGCACAGATTGCATGGTAAAGTCTTTGCAGGATTAAAGCCTCAGGCCTTCAAAACTGCCACAGTAAAATTCAAAACGAATTCTTTCTCCTAATAAAACCTCACTAAATCCTGTCTACTTCCAAGCCTTCCATTGCTCTAGCAGGTTTCTCCTATTCTGCACATATCTGTCTGTTGGAAAGCACATGAAACTACAGCATTAGCTAAAGGGCATCTCAATTTGCCATTTGTATTCCAAGCTATTACAGTGTAAAGGTTTTCTTTACAGTTGTAAGATCTCTTTTTAAATTGCTCTTTAAGGCTTCGTTCATTCACCAGAGACATGGGTACTCAGAGTTGGTGGGGTAAAAATTCTTGAGCTGACAGCAGATAGACTGCTAAAATAAAAAAGGAAGAAAGAGAAAACATCAAAGAAAAATAATCAACAGTTTTGTACATCTTGAGTTCAGTGTATAGTGACAGTATGTTTGGGGCCATCTTCCCCAAAGAGGGAAATTGCCAGACGTCAGAAGTGCGTAGGTCATTGAAGCACGGAGCTTTTTACATGAAAGCGTTTGGCTATGGGCTTTGCTGTCTGACTGTTGCCATTCTCTGCACCCACTGCCTTTCATCACAGACCTGTTTCGTCTCTTCCTCTCTTGGGTTCTTACTTTGAGCTCTGATCCTTCACTATTAAAGTCACTGAGAGTTTTGCTAGTAATTTCTGTAAGCGTAAGATCAAGCTCTTCCTTTCCTTTCATACTCTTTCAGAAGTTTCCCAAATGTTTCTTTCTAAGCTTCATTCCCCAAAGCACAGATGTTCTTTCTCTCTCTCTTTTTTCTCCTTTTTTTTTTTTTTTTTTTTTTTTATTTTTGGCTAAAGAGTAGAAATACTTCAGAAAAGCAGTGAATAATTTGATTTGTCAGATTTCTGCAAGCATTTTGGAAAAAACTCTTTAGGATAGGGGTGATGATCAAGCTAATTCATGTTTCAGATTTTCCAGCTCTCCTACAAGTAACAAATCAATGTCTGTAGGATGTTTAGTTGCCAGAAAATAAATTCAGATGCACATGCTCACTCCCATGTACAAATCTGCTTGTAAGTAATTGGGTATTCGTGTTAAAAAGAATTAAATAATTTCTGGATGCTCATGTCTAAGTCCTGTGAACAATTCATGAAGTTAAAGCTGCTAAATTAAACTTCCCTGACTCCATAATGCTGATATACCAAGCAGATGTATTCTGGAGTACTACCCACTGGCATGCTATCTACTGACTAGCTGCATATGAAGAGAGAACACTCATGTAACACTATGGCTATAAATACAGCAACGAACATACACTCCGGAGATGTTGTACACGCTCCAAAGTTAAGTTTACTTTGAGGTTTTGAGCTTAAATCAGAACGAAAACTGCTGTAAAAGATGTTATAATGATTGAATATACTTTCTAGATTTAACATCTTCACAGCCCTATTTAATTTCCTGTAATATTTTTAGATCACATAAAAAGATGTTCTCCCTATTCATCAAAAGATATTTTAATCCTGACGAGGGGAAAATGAAGCTACTGATGTCTGTTTCCTTCCTTTAATACTTTTCGCTTGACACCCTGTGCTCCCACATCAGCTTCTAACCACTGTTCTGGGAACCAGGGACAAGAGCTGGGTCGGTGAAAGGGTAGGAAGTGTAGGAAGATGGAATAAGGAGACAGACGTGCATCTTTCTGGGTTCATTTCAATGGCCTGTCTGCTGCATGTGCTGGAGTTACAACCCCTCCTGCACCTCCCTCAGGAGGGGTCAGGCTCCTGACTATGAAGATCGGGTCTTCTGTTTCGTTGGAAAAGGCTACAAGGACCAAGAGCTTCAGTCACATGCAGCCACAGAAAATTAGATGTTTTCTTCAAGTGATACCTTCTTATGCACTGCGTTCACCAGAAAAAATGACAAAGTCACTTCTGTGATGAGCCTGAAGCTTTAAAAAAAAAAATGCCTGTACTAAAGACCAAGCATTTCAACTGTAATGTACATGAGGAAGAGTGAGACTGTAATCATTTCCTGATATAGCAAAATAATTCCCAGATAAACCTAAGAAATGGGCAATGCCTTATGTTCTGGGGAAAAGAAAAGGAAATATCCAGGCCTAAGCCAATACTCAATGCCAGAGTGATGTGAAGATCTACCCTTCCTGATGCCAAATCTGGTGCTTGGCTTAACTCAGACTGTGTAAGTAAGATACACAAAGTGTGTCATCCTGTGCATCAAAGAGTTTCTGGAATTTATGACACTTCTGTTCAAGCTGTCATTACATTCCTTAAATGGTGGCCTTTTGTATATGTACTACATTTAAGAAATAAAACATAGGACTATGGGACAGATTTCAGTAGGATGTTGAAATACCTGACCTAGCTTTAACCAGGCTAGGATAATAATGGAAGTAGATTCGCTGTACCAGCACAGGACTTTATGCTGTCAGATTAAGTCATTGCATTAACTAATTGGTTCTCTGCATGGAAAATTAACCCATTCTACTTCAGCTACATTTGCCTTGATACCCTAGATAGCTTGATTAATTCTAACACTTTCATGCTAAAACATCCTACAGTTCAGTCAGGGGTACTAACAAGTAGCAGTAATGGCATGGCTTGCTATTTGACCAGATCTGGGTCTCCAGCTTCAGGTTAAGGTTGTAAGGATGTGCGTACAGAAACTTGTTCTCAGTGACCACAGATTATCTTTTTTTTTTTTCTTTTTACTAACCTGGATTGAATACCCATTGCAAAACAAAACCAAACCAAACCAAAAAACGACCCTATAGTGATGTCAATATAAATTTGTGGTGATTAGTGGAGACTGGGAAACAGACTCACATGCCCTGAACTCCCCCTACACCCAGTATTTTCTGTTGCCAACGTGCCAAGATCCAGCCTATAGTGCTGAGGGCAGAGTAGAATTAAGGTTATCCAAATCTGTCCAGGTCAATATTTCAGGTTTTCTCAGTTGCTGCTGGGCACCAAGGAATGAGAAATTCTCCTAAAGTCTTCGCAGTGTGTTCTTCTGTAGTTCAAATATCCCTGAGAGCAGCAGAGCTAACCTGGAGCAACAGCAGACAGTCAGCCCGGGATAACTTTACCCGTTCATGTTATGCTGGTTCTCCTGAATGCTGGTAGCTGGGGTCCCACAAGCTTGAGCCTTGCCTGGTCACTGAGGTGCTATCTGTTCTCTCTTATGCAATGCTGCTCAAGTGTTCATTCAACTTCCTTAGCAAAGAAACTTCTGCATCAACCTGTTAGTTTTATCCTCACTATAGAAGCCATGAGGCACTGAAGTCCACCATATAGCATGTAGAATTTGAGAGACTACCTGCTTTTCCTCCATTTTGGAGTTTCTTCACCAAGGAAGCAAGCTGATGCATGGCATGGAGGAGATTGAGTACCATCCTGTAGGTGGGAGAGGAGGACCCGAGAGGGCAGGCAAAAAAAAAAAAAAACCACACTGGTGCATGCTGACTCTAAAAAGTCATTAAGATATAAGAAGTGGTAACTCCCAAAAGGTTTTAGACTTACATACTTGTGAAATAAATGTGATCTGGATTTTGTATGTGCAAATCCCAGAAAACATATTTGTACTTAATTTGTTCGTAGCTGTAAGTGGGGAATAAAGGAAACTCATGCATGCAAAAAAATGCCTGACCTGATGTGCTGATATCAATTAGGAACATTAGCTGAAGCAATTGTTAGTGTGAGCCCTATCTATCTAGCTCTCTGTACCGTGAAACCAAGTGGAGAGGAGCCAGTAACCCCTGAATTCAATTTGGATTTAGCTGATGCTTCTTGTTTCTTCTTTTATCATCTATCTCATGAAATTTGGGTTTGTGGGACAATAACAGACTGAAAGGAATTGCTACTAAATCAGCCTATGAAGTCATTGCTGGATCTGATGCCTGCAATATAAACCCTGCTTTTGAGCTGATAGCGGAGAGGTTAATGCTGTAATAAAGGATGAAGAGATAGACGTGTGCAATTTACTCCCTGCTCTGTAAACTTAGGGAACTAATAAAAGCTGTGCTAAGGAAAAAAAAAAAAAAAAAAAAAAACAACAAACAAAAAGAACTAAAAAACTGAACCAACTTTCAGGAACTGTGAAAATTACGTATGACAGTATCCTCCAGCATAAAGAATTTCCACATATTAAAAAATGACAGAAAAAATAAAGCTGACATGAGTTTAAGCACTGGAGCAAGGTAGAAAGATGCAACTGAATGTCCAAGATGACCGCTGCATTAACTTCTGCTGTCCAGGTCCAGGGGAAAAGCTACTCCTGCTTTTGTGCATGCTGTGGCATGTCTTATATAAGGAGAATGATTCAAAGTTCCTGGCAAAAAATACTTAGATTTGAAAGATTTCACATGCTTTTGTATCCTTCTGTCCTGTGAAGGAGAGAACACAGTGATCCATGCTGGAGGAAGGAGCCCAAGTTCCCTCAAGAGTGTAAAGCATGAAACATTTCTTAGCCTTCCCTGTAACTCCAACAAGGGTGTGTGCAGAATTTAAATAGATGCTTTCTGTTACGGGCATGTTGAATCATTTGTGTTAGATAAACAACATCCATAGCTGCATTACAGCTGTTTAGAGTACGCTTAAAGTAGGCACCTTGTGATACATCTAATAACCTTCCAAGCAAGTTGAGTGTAAACATGTGCTTATTTTTAAAATGTCACAATGACTTAAATAGTGCTAGTAATTTAATGTGAAGGATTGACCATGAAAACCTTTCAAATTTTGTTCTTGTGAGTAATTAACTTTATCAGCAGGTTTACCACTGCACCCTCAGAATTCAAACAACTTGAAAACTAATAGTTATCAGGTCTCATAGCTTGACTGATTGAGGAGGGATTGCAATACTTTGTTCCTTCCACTTTTCTGTAACTATAACGTTACTAAACTTTTGTTCTCTAGAAACTATCACTTTAATATTTGTCTTGGCTATGGAAAACTACTAGAACGTATGCACCCTCACAGGTAAATGTGGTGTGGGGGAGGTGCTTCTAAAAACATTTCATTATTAATTTTGGCTTCATCTCATGTTTTTTTTCAGTGTTCAGTTTGGCAAATATTTGAGTGTCAAACATGGTATGTGTGGTTACACTGGTAAGACAGAGTAAGAAAAGACCCCTTTTTTTTTTTGTTTTGTTTTCCTGTTGTTAAAGGCTGTAGTTAGCCATTTGTGCCCTGGGGCCCAATGGAAAGCTGTCTTCCCTTTTACTTCTTTTTTATCGTTCCCAACATTGTGATAGAATGGTAGGTTTGATTCATGGCTTGTTATCTGACTTTGTGAGTGAGATTCATCTGACCTACTCACCTGGGGCTCTTTTTCCAGTTGGAGAAGTAGGTACATCTAATACATAGTTCATCTCCTAAAATAGAGCAGATGAATCATGCTTTTAAGGTCCTCAGTTTTCCCCACTGCTTTGAAGCAAGCCAGGCACGCTGCGACGCAGACACTTGCACTGTCAATGTCTGCAGTAAGCTGAGGTGAATCCCAGCCTGTGTTTCCCATGTATCTGGCCTAATTTTTATAGAGTCAAAAATGCAGGCAGAAATCTTAATTGGCAAAAGGGTAAGGCTGAGCTCCAGCACTCATTGAAGCCAATGAAATTGTTCTCATTGATTTATAGGCACTTTGAATTAGTCCCTCGGAAAAAAATAAGAGGAGGATGTTGGAGGAGCAAACTTGTCCTGCTCCTTAATTTCCTGTTTAAGAAAACCATGGACTGATTTGAGTATAGACCAGACTTCTGAGTTTTTATAGGACTACTGCAGCTGGTAAGCAACGGAAGAATGAACGTACAATCGGTTGTGAGTATTTCGATCAAGACTACTCAGAAGTTATTGTAACATCACTGGAACAGTTAGAGCCTATGACCTAAATAACTAATCAATGTTGAGAACAACTTCAAGCCATGCTATACCAAAAACAAATGTACAGGCAATGCTGTAGATAGCCAAGGCTAATATCCATATATAATCAGAGCACTGAGATACTGGAGAGATCATCTGATTCATTCAGTACGTCTTTCACCCAGGAAAGTTACTGCCTAGTGATCACTTACTAATGTTTTCTGTAGCCACATAGCAAGTGTGCCACCCCATCTCTGGAGATGTCCTGGTGGGATGTGGAAGGAGAAAGATCTGACTTTCCACACACTCTAGATGCCTATGTCAACCATCACAGTTGTCTGGGAGGTCAGTGTAAAAGCCCAGACCTGACATTCATCCCTCTGCAGCGGTCTTAATTTTACAGGAAATGGGAGAAAAACTCTGCATGTCTGACGTAAACCTTCCCCATCATCCCAGTATTGGGGACTGGCAGAGGCACTGCAAGCTGTGAGCACAGCATCAGTGTTGTTGCTTTCTGCTCCGGGCTTTCTGCTCCAGGCTTTTGTTCACCTATGTGAGATGAGATTCAACTTGAGATTAAGAAATTTGATTCAGGCATCCAAATACTTGTGTGTGTACGTATGAGTTGAGCATCTACTATCCCCCTAATCTAGTCGGTACAGTCTGTGGAGCTCAGAGGGCAGTTCAGCTCACTGAATGAGCTTTATTGGCTGGCTGGCTGGTCAGATCTGTCATGCTATACCTGAAAATGCATTTAAATCTCCAGTCTTACAGATTCAATCTCTGCATTGATGTCACAACAGAAAAAGGTGGCAACGCTTGAATTAGGAACTTTTGTTCCCATGGATGTCGAATAAGAGCAGGACAGTTACGTCAAGGCTGTGTCCCACTGTGCCAAATATTCCTCTGTTATAGACGACCTTACTTTAGTAAAACCAGCTGCTCCATTTAGGAGAGAAACAAAGATTCATTTTCTTTGAGAATACAAACATGTAAGTCCCAACAGAGTTTCTTAGTACAGACTTAACTGCTTTTCTAGATTATATCCTGCATGCAGAACTTCTCATTACTGCAAATTGGGTTTTATTTTTCTAAATGGACTTACGTATGTTGAATTCTGTGCTGTTTCAAATTACTTACTCGACTAAATAAAGCTCTTTCTTCAAAGAAAAACAAATAGAAATATTCCCTTCCGTATTGCCATTTTTTCCTGAAGGTTTGATAGAATTGTCTTTGTTTGAAACTGTCAGGTTAAACAGGGGTATTGTAATCTGAGATATTAACAAGCCAGTTGAGCAAAAGGGCCATCATACACTGTGTTGAGAAGCATTGTTGCAGATGCTGGTGAAACACAACCACAATAAAATTGGGCAGGTCTGGGAAAGGCTGATAACCTCCTGCAAAGACTTCAGACTTAAATGAAATACCACATGCTTACAGATGATCATTTTGAATTTTGAATGCTGATTAATTTCTTTTGGTAATACAAAGCAGCTGAAATACTTTAAAACAGCACCAAATTTACATAGGTACAAATACCATGTACTATTGTTTAGTTGTGTAAATCAGAGTTCTGAGGATACAATGACCTCTGAAGAGCTTATCCAAAGTTCACCTTCAAGGAAGACATGATTCATTTGCTATGCTAACAGAACTCATAATTTACTAATGAATGTGAACTGGAGGTGACAAAGCACGTATAACTGAGCAGTACTACATACTTCATCCATTCCTGTGTTGGCCTTAGCAGCTGTGTTGGCACCATGGGTCTGCAGCCCACTGGGAGTTCTAAACCCTTCAATGCTTTTTCCTGTGGAGGTGCAGATCCTATAGAAATTCCAGATGACACAGCCTCTGTAAACACCTGCGCTGAATGACTTTAAAGTTATTCATAGAACCAAAGAATCACAGAATGGTTTGGGTTGGAAG
>JMFS01076129.1:0-13341 GCA_000699545.1 Podiceps cristatus | reverse complement strand
CGGGGCTCTGAGCAACCTGTTCTAGTGGAAGACGACCCTGCTTATTGCAGGGGATTGGACTAGGTGACCTTTAAAGGTCCCTTCCAAACCAAACCATTCTATGAGTCTGTATTTCTATAAACAGCAAACCTGTGAAATTCTCTTAGTTGGAGTTAATTATTTAATTCAGTTAATTCCAGTCATTTAAGTTAGGTGCACAACATTGCTTGCCTCAGTCTTTGTCAGAAAACATTCTATTTGTCTTCCCTTTTTTTCCTCAGTATGCTAGGATGGTTTCTGTAGTGGGATTTTTGAATGGTAAAGTAACACTGAAGAATCAGCCATAAACTGACATTCAGAGAAAGAGCTCATGAACCAGGAAAGTTATCACGTAGTGACTAAAATCCTGTTAAAGGCCTGAATTAAAGGCATGTTTCTTATTAATGTCAACAGGTGCAAAAATTAACCAGAAATACATAAAAGTATCATGTGCCTTCTAAAAGGCAGGATATATTTTTTTATATGCTATTGACTGTCTCGCAATATATATGAATATTAACAATAAGCACAATTAACTAGGATGTATTTTAGCGACCACATGACTGGGTGACGAATGGCTAGCATGGCAGCACCAGGTATACGTGCATAGCCCTAAGGAGGTAGAAGCAGTAATCCTGCCTCCATGGTTTTGAAAGTCAAGGCTTTTCCACTTGATGTAGCTATTCCGGTAGCAGTAAAAGCAGGAACAGATGTTCTAGGTTTTCTATGGAATATCCCACAGAGCCAGTCAGAGCGATGTGTTAATGGTGGTGGTTCTGGAGACAAAGTTTCCGTTTTTTCATAATTGATCGTACAACACAGCAGCTGTAGGCCTAAATCTAGTGCAATATTCTAGGTAATGGCTTTAGGATGAGAATGTCAAAACCAAGTCAGCTGAAGTTGAGAAAAGTGATGATCCTCCACAATGACCCCCCACTGAACCAAAATTCAGCAATGGTGGCATGTGATTCTTCTTCTGTTCACTGGCAGATTGACTTTGTAGCCCACGATGACATCCCGTACTCCTCCGCTGGCTCGGATGATGTATACAAACACATAAAGGAGGCAGGTAAGAGCAACTTTAAATTTTTAGCACCTTCCTTTTCACCCTCAGGTCAAATTCTTTTACTGCCTCTTGACCACAACTGCTGGGAGAGAAGCAATAGAGATAATATCACATTCTCTTACACCCTAACAGTAGTGCAGGAAGATTCACTTTGTAAAACCACAAAGGATATCCTTGGCTGAATTCTTGCTATAACCCCCAGGAATTCAGATCTGTCATGGAAGAGTCCCATCTGAGTTTTTTAAACAATTCTAGGGTGGTCGACTAAGAGCTTTGAACGGATGAAAATGAGTTTACTTCCCACAGCAGCACAGCCAACTTCAGTGGTTTGTTGATAACTGCAAACTGATGACTCCTTGACACAGCCCAGACCTGAATACGAGCAAGCATAGGCAGCCTTCAGGAGTCATTAGGATCCACTTCTGATTTGCACTGAGGGTTTAAATCAGTGCCCAAGTCAGTCATTTGCCATGACTATTTAGCAGTTTGGTTGACTACCGTATTACGTTGAACACGAACATGCGGAAGTCATCAGGAGTTTGTATCGCTTCAGTTCAAGGAAGTTGAATTAAATTTGAGGAGACGATGTCCAGCCACTGTTTGCCAGCAGCAGCTTTCCTTACACAGTGAACAGTGCGGGAGGAGGAACTGATCATACCTTTCTTCTCCTGCTCCCTGGAGGTGCTGCTTTGAACCCTGGCTGATCCATCCTCTTCCTGGTCCACATCAATATGCGTATTAGAGGCTTAAAATAATTCCAGAGCAAATCTGCCTGATGGTCATTGGTCACGCAAAGTGACCTTCTCAAGCTATACAATGACAGCAGTAGACTAGGTATTGACCTGAGCTGAAACAATAAGCTTTTTATAGCAGCAGTTCTTGATTTTTTCCCACTTGCAAACCTGACTGCGGTGTCAGCCTCACAACTCTCCTTTGGGAACGGCTGTTCTACAGCTTCAGAGCCAGCACCTACTTCCTTCACTAGGCAATGGAACAAACATGCCTCTGATAAGGACAGGTCACCAAGGGACATACAGCATACGTGCTGGCCCAGCAGCTATTTTACTTTTCTTCTATGAGGTGCTGAGTGCACAGGACAACATGACAGGAGCCCCTGGCATCACTGCGTCGTTACCACCCTGAGCTGGAGAGTACCCAAACCTGGCACATACATCCTTTTCTGCTGTTGCTGGGCGCAGGTGCAGCACGCACATGTCCCAACCAGAAATTCAAACTTTGTTTGCAGAACAGAGTATGGACTTAGAGCTTCAGGGACTTGTGATCTGTCCCATGTCTCTCACTGCAAGATGCTGGAGAAGTGACTTCAGGATTGTATGGCTAAATTTTGTTACCTATAAACTGGGAATAATGTTACTTTATTTGTGAAGAGTTTTGAGATCTAGTGCTGTAATAGTCCTAGCACTCCCCTTTCTCCTAGAGTGTTTTGTTTTGAGTAGACCAATGCTGTGGATGTTCCAGTACTCCCATTTTTCCACATCAGGTTGCTGGGGAGCATGGAGGCAGATGGGAACTCTGGAGCCCCTTGTGTAGATTCCCAGGGGCTCCATTTCCTCACTCCCTTCAGTGGGTGGGGGACATATGGACAATGGTGAGCTGGGTGAGGCTGTGATGACTAATCCTCTGCACATCTGTGAACAATTAGTTTGGAAAACGTGAATCATATGAAGCAAATGAAAGCAAAATCAAGGACTAAAGGTAACGTACTCATACATGGCTTTGTGCATCTACTTGAAAACTCAAGTACAAGAAGGACATGGAGCTGTTGGAGCGTGTCCAGAAGAGGCTACAAGAATGATCCGAGGGCTGGAGCAGCTCTGCTGTGGGGACAGGCTGAGAGAGTTGGGGCTGTTCAGCCTGGAGCAGAGAAGGCTGTGGGGAGACCTGACTGCGGCCTTTCAGTGCTTAAAGGGGGCCTATAGGAAAGAGGGGGAGAATCTTTTCAGTAGGGACAACGGTGATAGGACAAGGGGTGATGGTTTTAAACTGAAACAGGGGGGATTTAGGCTGAATATAAGGAGGAAATTCTTTACGATGAGGGTGGTGAAATACTGGAACGGGTTGCCCAGAGAGGCAGTGGAGGCCCCATCCCTGGAAACATACAAGCCCAGGTCGGACGGGGCTCTGAGCAACCTGATCTGGGTAATGGTGTCCCTGCTCACTGCAGGGGGGTTGGACTAGATGGGCTCTAGGGGTTCCTTCCAACCCAAAACATCCTATGATTCTATAAAACAATTCATCTTTTGGCTTAGCAAGGGTAGGGTTTGGATTTTGTTCATGTATTCTTGTAGCTGCTATCTACAAAGGCTTCTCACTCAAAGTGGGTTTCACCACTTCCAAAAATAGCTTCCTGATTGACTGCTGCAAGCCTGAAAAACACGATCAGGGAAACCTCTCTGCTCATGATTAAAAAGATCTATTTTTTTAGCAGAGCATTAATTAGAGATAAGAGAAAATATCACATAGCATTTAGTCACCAGAGGCTGCTAAGCTTCTTGATTCCTTCTCCATATCTTTTTCTAACCCTGTGAAGTTAGCTAGCAATGCCTGCCTACTTCAAGTGAACATGGGAGGATTAATTTGCCAGTAGCTACAGCACCCTTTTAAGGCAAAGCACTGCTTTTGTTTGCAAAACCATTTCCAGTCTTATCTCACAGCTCGCTCTCATCAGCAGCTTGATGTTGCAATTACGTATAAGTGATAGTAGTAATTTTTTGTAGCCCTAAATAACTAGTAAGCCAAGGTGTGCTAGCACTGTGCTATTATTGCCTTTGTGACTTGCATTAACAGTTCAAGTGATGCTGTCTTGATGAGGAGCAATTAAAAAGCAATATATACCTCAGCTGTGTGGAGGAAAATACAAGCAGTATTACTAAACGGCCAGTTTTCTCGGGGACTGATTTGTCAGAGCAGGGAGAGACGTTAGGCATCCACTGACATGGCTGGCTGGGTGGATGTGAAATGGGGGCTGTGGAGACTGGTACCCTCAGTCCCCACGTTGTACCTGTGTTTGTTCACACTACCATTACGCTTCACCTTCCTGGTACAAGCTACTGGCACCTCCAGGGTGTTTTCCAGTTGTTGTAACACATTTTTTACCTGAAGGTGCTTCCTGGCTTTGCCCAAGGCCAGAGGCTGGTCTGTTTTACTCAGCAGAACAAAGCAAAGCCAAACAAAGCAAAACAAAAACCACCAGGCGGGTGGTGCAGCACAGGAGTGGAAGGGAGAGTGGAAATAGGCGGGAGAGCAGCAAACAGCCTTTCAACAGCGGGAGCAGAAGCCAATCCCCTTCCTCCTTTATGTAGCATTGAATAAGGGCTACGCTTATGGAAAGAGCTGCTCAGTGAATTGCCACAACTGCGAGGTTTAGCGTTCTTGGCTCAGGAGCCCCTACCAGTCTAATAACTTCACAGCTAACACTGTGAAGAGGGCAAGTTTTAGCCTTTCTGAAGACTTGAGGAAAAATTAATGGTATAGCAACCCAGCGCCTTCCCTAAGCTCGCACAAGAACAAAGGAAAGAACTGGGAATAAGATGGGTAGATTTGCAAGTCTCTTACCTTTGGTCAGGCATTTCTGTGCTCATCCTCGGCTGCCTGCTGCAGTGCCTGGTACTGCCACGCTCTCTCAGCCAGCTTTTTTCCCCCACTTTGCTCAGGAATGTTCGTACCAACGCAGAGAACCGAAGGCATCTCAACATCGGATATCATCACAAGGATCGTCCGGGACTACGATGTGTATGCCCGGCGCAACCTCCAACGAGGATACACCGCCAAAGAGCTGAATGTTAGTTTTATAAATGTAAGTACACCAATCTGCATTTGCTTCTGAAATGCTCTCTCCTAGGACCCTGAATGTAGAGTAAAGGTTAAGAAAGGATATCTTCCTCCTGCTTTTAAAGTAAGTGGGAAGAACTTAATTTAAAGGAAACTGGTAAGCTGCGGGGAGTTTTAATTGCTCCTATTAACAGCTCCATTTCCATCTTATGCTTTCACATTTGTGACAAAGCTGCCGCTCCCCCTTCCTCCTTGAGCTGTAGGTGACTTAGTGACACACTTGGAAGGAGCCCACCCCACAGGCTTCTCAGCCGCTCACCCAAGACACCATTTCTTTCTTTATTCCTGTTGTGAGAAGGCAGCACAAACAGCAAAGATTTCGATATCCAAACTTTCACTACGATGCGACAGGATAAAACCCAAAAAAACCCTGAACCACTGAGCAGTGAGATTACTAGAGGAAGCTAAAATGGTTTTTAAAAGACAAGGAAGCATGCTAGGAAAGTGGTACATAAATGATGCTGAAGAGATCAGAAGCCACAAGAGGTAGGGCGAGAGCGGCATCTGAAAGGATGGCTCAGATTATTCAGTTTCCCTGTACCGAACTGCACCTTACTCTCCAGTGAGGGTAAAACTAAAAAACACTGAACAGAAATGAATGTTTACTTTCCTTCATTTTCTGTTTCAAGTCTTAACTGAAGGCCTTGAGATAACCCACATAAGTGAAACCTTCCCTGTGACTGGGCTGGCTCACAGGAGGACTTCCCACCTCCTTCCCTGGAGCTGGGAAACCCCCTTATGAAGGACTGAATTCTGTCATTTCATGAGGCTTTTGAAGTCTGGCAGGTAAAGCACAGATCACAGAGCATAAATATTTATTTCACTGTGCCTTTTTTTTTTTTCTACACCTCTAAAAAATCCTGCTTGTAAGAACTCCACACAGAAGGATCACTGTTGCAAATATCCATTAAATTAAGACATGCTGTATGCCTTGGGGGTTCTCAAATTTACCCTTTTGCAGCTCTGAGGTTAAGATACTTTTACGTAAGTTGTGCTTCCCCCAGTCTCAGACACTGATGTATCCTGAAGTCCCTCCCAGCATTTGGTTATTTAGCTTATAGTAATTTAAATGCAGAAATACTAATTTGCACCAGAGACTGTGTTTCAAAATTAAAACTACAAGATTTCACCAAGGCAGAAGAGCGCTGGGTTTCTTGTTAAAGAAAGGGTTGGTCATCTGTTAGGTGCAGAGGGAGTTTGGTTTCTTTGGACCTTAAGGATTTTGTTTGGCCTTGTGGCCTGCAAAGACAGTTCTTCTCGATTTCACAAGCTAGAATAAAACCCACCTCAGCACTAAACAGTATTGGTTTTAACAGTAAATTCAAGTGCCCATCAAATGAAGTTCACATGAAATTAAAGCCGATAGCGATTTGCGCTTCTGCAGAGACCATTACACCTTCCAGGGCACAGCGTTAGTTAGCTGGGTGTACTGTACGTTTGCAGAGCACGGGAGCATTTCAAGACAAAAGCCCTTTAATCTTGAGGTATTTTAGAAGCTTGGCCCAGCGAGAGCTCCCTAACATTATCTTCTCTGTCCCTCTGTTTTTCTGTGTGACTTAGCAATCAGGAGGTTGCTCTCTTTTCCATAAAGTTTGCTGGCCACAAGCCACTGGCCTACGTGCATCTTTGTTGCAGCCAGAAGCTCCTGTATTAGCCAGGCACAGGGGTGAAGAGAGTTTTCCTTCTGCTCTGCGGAAATCCAACCAGAGAGACATTTTGTCCGAGTTAACATCCAGACTGGCAAGTCAGCAGTGGGCCGCGCTTGCTAGGAAACCCAGGGAGATTTGCCTTTGCTTACTGCTAAGTTTGAGCTGTTAATTTCTTACTTGTATCCTTCACAAGAGTCATAGAATTTTCAAAGTGCATTCGGTTTGAAAATATGGAAAAGTTCATGTAGTGGATTAAACACAGTGATCATACATGACACTCTTTTCAATATGTACCTTCTGCACTTCATTCCACAAATGTTAAATTTGCATTTACAAAAATAATGTGGGAATAGTTAACCGAGGCCATATGTATTAGGATACGTTAGTGCATTTTTTTTTTTTCCTTCTCAACTGGCAATGGCTAATTATTTCCAAGTCCCTATATATTAATCTCTGTCCGCACTTTTAAAACAGGAGAAGAAATACCGCTTTCAAAACCAAGTGGACAAAATGAAAGAAAAAGTCAAGAATGTGGAGGAAAAATCAAAAGAATTTGTTTACAAGGTGGAAGAGAAGAGCCATGACCTCATTCAGAAATGGGAAGAAAAGTCCAGGGAATTTATTGGTAACTTTTTAGAGCTGTTTGGACCCGACGGAGCCTGGGTAGGTATTCTGCCATCCCAGGAAGTCTGAGTGGTTTTTATTTCTCCTCTGTAACACAGATCAAGAGCAGATTTCTTTTGCTGCAGTCTTTGTTTTGAAAGCCAGCACAGTAGGATAACGCCAGACCTGCTTGCTGAATCCAATAACGCATGCCAATACTGCAGCGGGAGGATTTGCCATGTCTGGCTGTTGCTTCTTTGGGATAATTGCTGTCTTTTGTGAAGGTGCGACGCTGAACGCGGTACTGCATTCGGCAGAGCTGTATAACAGCAACACAGGAGCAAACAAGCTAATACAGCCCGTTCTCCCCATTAGCACTGAATGGGACCGTACAGACATCAGGGAGGAATTGGGAAAGAGGACCATTGAAAACTTTTTCAATAGTTCTCTTCATGCTCTGTACTCAGGAGTAGAAGATGACAATTTTCTAACTTTAAAAAGTGGTTTAAAGTTGCAAGAAATGATTTTACGTGTCGAGTGGCCAGGCCCATCTAACTGACTGCAGGGAAGGCTCGGGTGGCACTGAAGCCCTTTCAGAGCTCTCCTCAGTACCTGCTGGCTCCGCAGAGCCATTTACCAAAGGTCCCCAGGTGCCGTGGAAAGTCAGAGGAGAGTCTGCAAGAGCACCCTCTGGGGAGACACCCCAGGGCCTTACCTGCTCCAACCAAAGTCACGCACCAAGCCAGCGGTGAGTTGGTGACGCGTCAGAGCCCCAAAAGAGTCCTGGCCCCCGTCTTTCAGTTCTGATAGCTTGCCAGACCTTGAGAAGCTTTGTTGTACCACTTCCCTTTGCTAAGTTGAAACCAGTAGCAAAGCTGAATTTGAATGTAGGACTTACCATCCGTTTGAACAGACCTTCTTAGACCTCCCTGTTGGGAGTCAGTCCTTCTGCAGCAAGCTCTCTGCACAGCGGTGTTCTGGGGAAAGCCCAGGCCCCAGCCAGACCCTCCAGCGCAGGCAGCATTTTGCACGTGCTGCTCTAACTGCAGGCTCCGAGGGAAGCTTTTGCCCGGTTCGAGGAAAAGCGAGCAAGCACGGAGGAGACCGGCCAGTGCTGCAGGGTGGACTGAGGGGAGCAGCGCAAGACCTAGACAAACAAATCCCGCAGAACAGCAGGAGGTTTCAGACATCCATTTTCAGACCGTGGCGCGCAGGCTGTCAGGCAGCTCCCTCCTTGCTTGAAGGCAAACCCTGTGCAAGAGGCTTGTGCAAAGCTTTAACTGCCTATGGATTGCAGTTCAAGGCAAAATGTCAATAGAGGCAGCAAGCCAGAGAAAAAGTTAAGGGCTAGCATGAAGCAGATACTACTAGAATGTTTTTAAAGAGCCAGAACGCATGTAATGTGCTCTCATGTTGCTTTTATCAGTCTGTACCTGAACAACTACCCATCATGAACAGTACATTCTGTTGAAAGGATCTCAGCAGGGTTTTTGTTTATAAACAAACCTCAGGAAGATTCACAGACCCCTGGTGAATTAAATACCTCACGTCACAACTCTGCCACCAAAGCACGTAGTAGCTGCCTCTTACTGGAGTTCCCACCTCTTCTCTGACATCGTTTGCCATGTGGGTTACCACTCAGTCGAGAAAAGCCTAAAATTAGGCTGTGAAGGTTTCAGAACAGAGACTGCATCTTTATAATCCTCTTACAGCTACACCCACCCCATGCAGAGGCATATGCTGAGTAACACCAGTCCCAGCCATATAAACACATAGCTTCTTTAGCAGTTTGTCCATCGGCAGCATCATTTTCCTTGAGGAGGGGAAGAGGGTAATGGATGAAAAGCCCAGGTTTATCTCCGTTAGCCACATCCACGTGAAGAGCGCTTCATCTGCAAGTTATTCTCTATAGAGGCTGGCAAGTGGTCCCCATGTGGGATGGTCCTGGGGCCATAGGTGCTGAATAAATAAAATTAATGCTAAAAGAGCCCGTGAAACCCATGGGTGGTGAGACGAGCTTGGCTGTGCAGAGAGAGGACAAGAATTTCAAAGCCTTGATCCCATTCCCCAGCTCTACCCCCTGAACACTGCACACTGATGACATTTTTAAAAACCCTTTGCTGATAAAACATTTTACCAAATTTGCTTAGAGAAAAGCCGTTCTACAAAGGCCTTTGAGGGCAGGGGAGGTGGCCTCTGTTTCCTGAGTTGGTGTCCCAACCAGAGAGTAGGAAATCTGGTACAACTGGAGAGACCTTTGCTAAGAAAGAGTGAAGTCTCGCAGTGTTGTAGGAAAAGCGCCAGTGACAGTGAGCTGAGAGGTGGTGTGGCTTTTTTAAAATCAGCTTGAGCCTTGCAACAGGAAAGACTTTTAAAATAATGATAACTTACTATTAGTGTCAAAACTGTTATTAACATTAATTTGCCTTATCACTGTTAGTTAGATGTTGCTTTTAGTGTTGACATTGAAAGTACAAGAATCGTTATGGGCATGCTAGATTCCTAGATCAGTAATTTGCATGCCATTAATATGCTATTATTATTTCACAAATAATTATTATAATACGCTTTATGCTAGCGTCAATTTTCTAAAAGGGCTACGTAACCCACAAAAAAAAAAAATGCCTGTTTGTGAAAAAGGTCAAAATGTCAGTTTTCAAATACCAAGATGTCTATAATTCTTAGGCAATTTTGCCCACCTGTGCAATCGCCGTATGTATTTTTTCTGCGAGAGAGTCACAGAGGTGTCAGAAACAACGATTAACGTGGCGCGACACTTTCGCCCTGGCGTGAGAGGACCACGGTGCAGCCCAGCACGGAGGCCCTCGCGGCAGAGAGGCCGCTCCACGGAAGCGGAAAGTAGCGGGGTTCATTCCACCTTCTCTCAGGCAGGCAGGGGCAGAGAACAGCACTTGGGTCAGCAGGGAGAAGGGCAGCCTGCCAGGGCAGGGCTTCCGTGCCACCCTCCCTCTCGGAGGAGGGGCCGTGCCCCTTCAGGGGGCCCGTTTCTCTCCGCTCCGTGCGCAGAGGGAGCTGGGGATGGTTGCACTGGGAAAGGGCTGTGTCGCTGTGGATGTCTGCAGGGGCGCAGGTAAATCTTACGGGTTGCGACTGCAACCCGGGGTCGGTGTTCAGGCCACACCGTGCACCCGCAGCCTGAGCCCTGCGCGGCCTTGAAAGAATCAGCAGCTCGGAAGCAGCAGTCCTCCCTAGCGCTTGTTTGCAAAGCAAAGGCGTATCAACATGGAGGCAGCTAAAATCAGAAATAGGCAAAATATTTTTTCCCAGTCCTAGGTTTGCCAAAAGCAAAGCGCTATCTCCGTAAACTGTTTGGGTGTTCCTGAACTTGCTGGAACCAAGGCTTTGAGGTTACTTTCCCACCTCTAGTAAAGGCCCAGAGCGCACCCAGCCTTGCCTAACCCTCCTGTACTTCCAGGGAGCCATTAACGCTCGTTCTACTTCCTCAGCACCCAAGGGCCCGAGGAGCACCCCCGTTAGGAAGAGAAGGGTACGACCTCCTGACGATGCTAGAGCACAGCTGGAGGGGCAGTCATTCTGGAGGCAGGCGAATTACACCACCCCCTCCTCCTCCTCCTCCAGCCGTGGTGGGTGTAGCCAGCAACTGGGGGGCTACAGCGCGAGGCAGGAGGCAGCTTGGACTGGCTGGGCACTTGCCCGGTGAGGGAGGGAGTGACCCAGCTTGCTCAAGCAACAAACGCTTTGCTGAAGCAGGGGCCGGGAAGCAGGTGTCCTACAGCCTGCCTGAGGGCCCTCGCAGGAAGGTGGGGTTCTCCTTTCCCTCCCTGGCCCCCGCAGCCCAAGATACAGCCAAGCACCCCCGCCACGCGGGATACCAGCCAGGCCGGGCCGCTTGGGTCTCCCCCTGCACTGGTACCACACGCCACCAAGTACTGCAACCTCACTGAGCTTTTAGGAGGGGCTGGTAAAGCGCCAGGGGCAGGAGGGAGTCAAAGCATTTTGCTTGGTCAGGAAAAAGATAGGAAATATCAAACTTTTTTTTTTTTTTTTTGGGGGGGGGGTGTTACCTTCAGAAAACAGACTAAATCAAGCCAACAGAACCTCAGTTTCTGTGATCTAAAGAGAAATTTTGCACTCTTGCCACTGAATTCCAACAGGCTCCGGGGCTTCGCCAGCCCTGGTGACATCCTCACTTCTCTCGGCAGCAGAAGCCCTCCCCCACCCGAATGCTTCCTGGCACCATTTGTCAGGAGCAACCACCATCTGCTAACTACTGAGATTTTCGGAAGTCTTGGCTATTTTGGACCTAGCAGTAGCGCAGGGGTCGGTTACACGCCATGGGTCTTCACGCGCGAGAGCGTGGCTACGCCTGGCTCCAGGCAGGAGCTGTTCTGCCACTGCACTGCATTAACGAAAACTGAAGCTAATGAAGGCCAGCGTGATGAAGACAGAGGTTGGGTGCAGGAGCTCACAGAGGAACCGTTAACCCGGTGGTTGTGCTCGATCGCTAGCCCCCGGGATCAGCCAGCACTGGAAGCCTGATGGGAAGGCCTAGCATCTGCCCCTCCGCGGGAGGGGAATACTGAGCTTCAGAGGGGGGGAGGAAGAGCGAGATGGGCAGCCGCATGCTCCTTGGCTGGGAGGAAAGTCGTCACAGGGCAGAGTCCCTGCAGGGGGAAGGGGAGGCGAGAGAGAACAAAAACTCAAGCTGAGAAAGCCCGGGGAGCGCAGCTGCCCAAGCAGGCAAACCCCAAATACGTTCTCCAGAGGTGCTGTGCTCTCAGGCCTGAGCGGCAGCTGAACTTTAACGTAGCCGAGCGTCGCCTGCGATCCGACCCGCAGGATTCTGGCCAAGGTTGAGACTTCTTGTGCCCCGTCCCCAGGAGGAGCAGCAAGGCACTCGCATTTGGCATTTCCCCATGAAGCCTGCAGCAGGCGCGCAGTATGTGCCGCATCTCCTGTAACCCAGCCCAGCAGCCGCACGCAAGGCCGCGTAGGTGCTAACAAGTAGCAGCATTTGCCTTAACGTAGCAGACTGCTCGACTGAAAGGGGGTCTCTTCCACCCCACCAGCTCTGGCAGGTCTCCAGTCAGCTTTACAAAGCAAAAGTGATAATAAAGCCTAAAGCAGAACACAGAGCCTGCACGTGCTTCTCTTTTCGACAGAGACCTCGGAGTTCCAACATTCCCACTCCCCAGTTTAAGGGTTTGGGTGGTGCCTGCTCCAGGTAGCTGGGGAAGTGGCTGCCGGCATTTGGCACATACTGGGCTGCATCCCTGGAGAAGGGAAGGAGGAAAAGAGGCTGGGCCAGTCAGGAAGCTCAGCAGGAGATGGGTGGTCTGTCCCGGCATGCTAAAAGGGAACAAGGAGCATTCGGAGTTCAGGCAGAAAACTGACTTTGTGATAGAATATGACCAACACACCTAAAACCAGCCGAAGGCAGTTCCCCCTAGCTGGCTTAGGATGATACACACAGTGTATTCCCCCGCTAGAGACATCCTACCTAAGAAAAAACCCCGTCAGGTAAAAACCAGGTTATTACGAGCACAGTGTAAGAGGCAGAGGCTAAGTATGGGATGAGCTGGCCGCACTTCAGAGCGGCAGCCTCTCCTCCGTCTCCCTGCTCTCTCCCCGGTGAGAGGCACGGTGCAGCACAGCCCCCGCCTGCCCACAGGCGTACCTTCCCCTCTGCCCGCTACTCAAAGAGCATCTTTTCACTTTGCTTTTGCAGAAGCAGATGTTCCAGGAACGAAGCGGCCGAATGCTCCAGGCTTTCTCTCCCCGGCAGAGCCCAAACAGCAGTCCCACGCGAGGCCGCTCGCCCTCCCGTTCTCCATCTCCACCCTGGGTCTTCAATAAAGCTTCTCCTCCCTCTTCTCCAAAAGCTGCCTCTGCCTCCCTCAGCAGCATGAGCGAGGGAGACGAGGATGAAAAGTAAAATAAAGATGTATTTTTTTAACCATGAGACAGAAGAACAAGCTATGAACTCAGCCGCTGGATGGGGAGAAGCGTGAGGAACGTCTGGAGTATCTCTGACAGCAGGGAACGTGCTCCGGGAGAAGATGTCGAACACGGACTGGAGCACAGCAAGGGAGATCTCAGGGAGAGCTTACCCCGTCCCCACTCCCTCGCGGTGCCTGGCGGCCCGGCCGCAGGCCTTGCCAGGCGCGGTAC
>JMFS01076121.1:0-16444 GCA_000699545.1 Podiceps cristatus | reverse complement strand
CCATGGAGGGGAGGGGTGAGTGAGCAGATGCATGGTCAGGTTACCGTTCGGGGTTAAACCATAACAACTTTTCAGGTTGAACCTAAGCCACCTTTTGATGCAAGTGCCCCATTACACCTTTTCTTGCTAGAAGTCAATAATAATAAGTAGTGAAAAGCTTGTAATTTTGTTGAAATGGGACAGTCTGCATCACCACCTTCATAAAGTCAAAACAGAGGGAATAGTAAATCAGGCTCCTAAAATCTTGTCAGAAAGGGATCCTCTGCATTGTTTCAGGAATGTGCCTTGCTGCAGCTGAACATTCATGCCCTTTCCTGACAATGAGACTACACCGACTATTTCTTTCTGAATCAAAAATTGCCTGTCATCACATATCCCGAGCCATGCTGCTGATGAGGAGACAGTGCGTCACAGTGCAGTGCTGATTAGAAGATGCAGTTTTCAAGACAACTTTTCTTTTTTTTTTTTTTGTTTTTTGTTTTTTTATGCCCTGTAGAAGCTGAAAAAAATGACCTGCTTCTGGATGCATTCTGCCTTTGGATGGAAGAGAGAAAATAGCCTCAAGCAGTAACATCTGTGTGGGCCAGCTAAGGTAATGCATCAGGCTTTAGCTTTACTGACAAAGAACACAGAAATGCAGCCAAAAGAACACCTACTGGTAGATATATACCTCAGCGTATCCTTTAAGTCACCATCCCCGTGCTGTCATTCATATGTGGTTCACAGGCTTTGCTTTTATTTCTGGCTGGGTTGGGTTTGGACTGGCTTCTCTGTGGGTCTAGCGCATATTTCGACTTGCTCTCTCTATTGCTCTTTTGAGGAGCAGGAAGCTTGATCGGTCGCAGTTGTGGCTTTTGTATGTAAACACGTTGTTTTAATGTTCGTTTTCTCCTTTCTGCTTAGTGGTTATCTTGATTTGGTGTGACATTCTCAAAAACAAAGAGCTATAGCTGGGGAGATATGGCACAGTAAGGGCACAGAGCATGGGATGGATTTAAAAATAACACCGGCTGGTCTTGTCAGGAAAGTACAGATGACAGAACTCAAGCTGAGAACAAAAATAAAACCAGTAGATGCAAAAGCAGTGGTTTTTGTGTTAAAACTGGCACTGCTAGTCCTTCTCCAATGTTGATAAGTAATATACATCATCTGTTGATAAAACACAAAAACTGGGGAGAAGCTCTGTGCTGGGAATGGGACAATCGTGAGACTGCAGCCTTAAAATGTAGGGATGTTGCTGATCTCCTTCAGAGGACGAGAACTGGAGGGTCAGGTCAGCAGTTTCACAAAATAGCACAGCTCAATTGATCGACTGGAAAAAAGGTTCCCCATCTCTCTGCATGCATTATGCATCCCAGCAGCACTGCTCGAGTGAAACGCTATCCTGTCTGCCGTAAGGACACAATTGGTTCAATGCTTCTAGGCTCCGAATAAAAATTTGCTGTTGCTGAATGATCTTCAATCCTTTGAAAAAATGCATCATAAAATGGGTGTGTTCTGGCCAAAAAGGGTGTTTCTAACAAAGGGTATCATCGTGTGGATTCTACAGCCCTGACACTAGCAGAAACTAGTTGAGGCAAAAAATGTCATTCTCCCCTTTAGAGGGTATAACTGATGCTCAACAGATCATTAGCGAGATGGATGTACCAATATATCTGCTGCTGTGAAGGTCTCAAATGCACGTAGCTCTGAAAAACATGCTATGGATTCGGGACACTAGTAATTTCTAGTCCCCTTTTTTCTACTTCCAAGGGCAGTAAGGAACTAGTTCTGCCTGTGCTGAGTTTCAGGCATGTGTGTAGTTCCAGAGCTTGATTTTCTCTGAAATTCCCCATCTATGTTGATTTGAATTTGTAAATAAAGAAATAGCTTTCTCTCCAAGCTCTGTCAGAGTAACCTCGGATGTGCAATCCACTGAATGTCAGTAATTATATCCACAGATCACATTTTAAGAAGAAGGAATATTTGTCATGTAATAAAATTGTTTGCAGATTTTGTACAAGGCTCTTCTAAAATTTGGATCCTTATCTGTGTCAAGCTACCAATCATTTTGAGGTTTGCTCATCCCTATTTCTTGCTTCATGTATCTCTGACAGAGATGCAAAGCACTTCTTCAATAAATTACCTTTCTGAATAGCAAAAATAATCTGGTGGAAACCTCTGAGGGATGCAGTGCAGGAGAACAAATTACTACAAGACACAGAGGGAGCCGTAAATGTAATTGTGATGGGTGTGGTGACAGTTTGCATTTATAATATATTCACTTTACCACATGGCTCTAGCAATATGAGGTAGTTTGCATGACCTAGCACACATTTCAGAAGAAAAAATGACCTGAAAAGTTGTAGACCATCTAGATAGCAGTGCAATGCCAGTGCTTTGCCTAATTGTATTTGGTCTTCGTTCTGATGCATACTCTGTTATACCTACATGGCCTTTTAGTGTCATTAAAGTGCAAAATAAATCTAATTTAGGTATTAGTTCAGGGAAAAAAAT
Organism: Podiceps cristatus; assembly: GCA_000699545.1. NCBI lineage: Eukaryota > Metazoa > Chordata > Aves > Podicipediformes > Podicipedidae > Podiceps > Podiceps cristatus. Next base: position 13,948 of record JMFS01076121.1, on the reverse strand, counting down.
GGGAAAAATAATGAATATTGGACGGCAAAACTACTGAGATGCTAGACCAAACTCTGAGTGTTGGTGCCTAATGTACTGCAATCCTGTTTGTTCTGCCGTGTCACTCTCATCAGACAATAACATTTTCTATCAGTTAAAGAGGAACCTGATCTCTCCACCTGTACCACCAAAAGATTCCCTGGTAGTATGTGGTGGGCAAGACTCTTAAACCTCAGGGAACTGTGGAAACCATGGAGGGATTGTCACTCCAATACAGATAAAGGACTCTCCATTCCCCTTGGACTGAAATATTTCTCCCTCTGGGTATCCTGATCTTCATTTTGCTTATTGACTCAGGTGAAACTCTTTGTAAAGATACAATGGTATGATGTTTGGATAGCTGCAAAATATTTTGGCATCTTTCAGAATGAAAGCCACTATAAACAGAATCATAGACTAGAATCATAGAACAGTTTGGGTTGGAAAGGACCTTTAAAGGTCACCTAGTCCAACCCCCGGCAATGAGCAGGGACATCTTCAACCAGATCAGGTTGCTCAGAGCCACATCCAACCTGGCCTTGAATGTTTCCAGGGACGGAACATCTACCACCTCGCTGGGCATCCTGTGCCAGTGCTTCACCACCCACATTGCAATGAATTTCTTCCTTATACCTAGTCTGTATCTCCCCTCTTTCAGTTTAAAACTGTTCCCTCTTGTCCTATTGCAGGAGGCCCTGCTAAAAAGGTTTTCCCCATCTTTCTTACAGGCCCCTTTAAGTACTGTCAGGCCACCATTAGATCTCCCCGCAGCCTTCCCTTCTCCAGCTGAACCCCCCCAGCTCTCCCAGCCTGTCCCCACAGCAGAGCAGCTCCAGCCCTCGGATCATCTCCGGGGCCTCCCCTGGCCCCGCTCCAGCAGCTCCGTGTCTCTCCTGTGCTGAGGCCCCAGAGCAGGAGGCAGCACTGCAGGGGGGTCTCACCAGAGCGGGGCAGAGGGGCAGAATCCCCCCTCGACCTGCTGCCCACGCTGCTGGGGATGCAGCCCAGGGCACGGGTGGCCTCTGGGCTGCCAGCGCACATTGCTGGCTCGTGTCCAGCTTCTCATCCACCAGGACCCCCAGGTCCTTCTCAGCAGGGCTGCTGTCAATAGCAATAGGCACGTGTAGATGCATATTTATATATCTGAGGAATATTCTGCTAGGAACTGACAGGTTTTGAGATCATTAGCAAAACCTTTTTCTTATTTACTGATTGGTTCTAGTCTTCAGCACTATTAATTTGAAGGAGACTGTAGCTATACCTTATTCTTGTTATTATACGATTAATGTGGGGAATTGTAAAGTATACTCTCAGCATAGCTTATATTCCCATCTTGTTAGGGTCTTGGTTTGCTAACGTTTTCTCTTCATTGAAGAATGCTCTGTTTTATTAGGTCAGTGAACCATTGCAGCATGTGTATAAATTGTTCTGTTGAGCTGCTTTCTTGTCATGCCTGAATAAGAAGCGAAAGAGGATTCTCATATACATTGTTTTCCTCTGCTGATTGTTTCTGCAGCTTCCGCACCTGCAGTATGACCTGCCATTTAGGCCTGTTTTCATTGCGCCAAGTGGGCTAAGCTGTTGCTTATGCTTGATGCAATTTGGTTTATTTTCGTCTGTTCAAAGGAAAAGGGAGGTTCAGGCAGAGTAACTGAAGAGAACAGCAGTGGCACGGGAGACACAGTCTCAAGCCAAGAAGACCAGCTACGGGCCATTGTGGCCTGGCGGATAACCCCGCTGAAGAGTGAGGACCTCAGGTGGGAGCCCAGTCGGGGGGGTCGGAAGAGGACTGCTGTCTGCATTGGCACTGCACTAATCTGTTGGTCATCCTGTTATTATCTTCCTAGAAAGTAAGCTAAGGCTTACTTGGAGATCGATGCTGGAGAGGATTGTCTTGACAATGTCCTTTTGTGGATAAACAGACAACATTAATCTCCAGAATTGTCCACCCTCTGGCTTTTAAAGTGGGAAATCCTCTGCCCCCTTTTTAAAGGGAATTTTTAAAATATATTAATTAAAAATAGACCTCCCCAAAGCATTGTTCCTTAAATCAATTAGCAGAATAAAGCACTATCCTCACACAGTAGCCCACTGCAAAGAGAAATGCAGCAGTGCAGGAATCCCTGCTCTTTTACTTAAAGTGTGCGTTTACGTACAGCGGCAGATCTGACACATTTCCTTAGTGCCTTTAAGATACAAGTAAAGAAACACTGGCTCAAAACCTCGATTATCTGCTCTAGTAAAATTCATGCTGTAACCTGTGAATGTTTTGCTTATGAAATGAATAAAAATTTAATAAGGCTTTTGGGCTTATTTAGGATATATATTCAGTTCTTACCCAGATATGTTCTTGGTCTCTTCCTGCAAAATAGATTTAGACAACTGCATGTGCTCAAAGCCCCTATTAAAATAAATGCAGCAGCTACATATATATGAACAAAATGTAGCTTTTAAGAAAGGCCAGGTAACGGTTTTGTCACAAATCCTTACTAAGAGTGAGCAGAGAGGAGTGCTGCTCTGCGAGCAGACCGCAAACCAGGCTGTACCTTGAGTCACTGTCTCCTGTTTGGCGCTCTCCCTTTCTCCGGGAAGTCAGAGCTCTCCCCGTTCCCCCCAGGCAAGACGCATGGATCATGTTGTGTTCAGCTGAATGGGAAAGACAGTAGTAGCACTGACTTTTTTCCCTTCATCTTCCGTTGTATTTCCTGCCCAAGGAAGGAAGATGGCATCTAATATGAACCTCTCCTGTTACACGGGCTGGAAAATCAAGTAAGATCAGAGACCGGTGTTTCCTTTTCCTGTGTCTCCAGACTGTGCATCAACAAGCCAACCTGCCAAATGTTCTGCTTCTGCCACAAACTAATGCTTTTAGCAGTAAGTCACAAGTCTCTCTGCTATGAGCAGCTGTTTATTTATTTCCAAACACCCACTGTCCGAGAATATTGGCCATCCAGAAATCTTGGACGAATAGTTGTGGCTCATGAGCACATCTTTGACATATGAAAAGCAAGTCTAACAGAAATGATTACTCCATCCATTTAGGTGAGAGACCTGGATTGTTCCCTGCTCAGTTGTGTGGGAGGGTGTGCGGGACCTCTGGTTTGCAAACTGGCTGGTTTTAGAAAGCTTGAGTCAATCTGCCTCCTCAGTGAAGACATTCCAGAGAATATATCACCCATTGTCAAGATGATAGCTCAGTGGAAGTCTAATTTGTTGAGCAGTAAAACCTCCTGCTTATGCAGCTGGCAAGACAGTAATCTACAAAAACATTACATGGGAAGGCTGGGATATGGGAAATCAGTGACTTTCACAATATGACATTGCTTAGCAAAAAGCTGCCTTTGAAACTCAGCGTTCACATTTCCAATTAGTTTGCCTCTAGCTCTCATGCAAGTAAAGTCCTCTTGGTACCGGGAAAAAGAGAGGGGGAGGGAAGAGGAGCAAGCAGAGCTGGAAGAATGAGTGTGAGTTATATTGCGCACTGTGTATTGGCTGTAAATCCTGCCTACAGGAATTACTGAAATGGAGAAATAGTTATCTACGAACTTTGAGACCCAATCTGCAAAGTCCTAATGACAGCGTGATGATTTATCTGATACAAAGTCGGCAGGATTCGGCCTGATGCGATGAAATAGCTGCAGGCAGAAACACAGTCTCTGTTTTAAACTGTGTTGAAACTCCAGCTAGAGCTAGCCGGTTGCGGGGCAGGTGGCAAGAAGGTATGGTGCCATCGAGGCAGCCGAGGCCAGGCCGCAGGTGTGCCGGGTATTCGGGAGAAAAGAGGAGGAGGAGGATGTTCAGCCCTGTTCTCCTGTGACCTCTGCCTGCTGATGAGCTCCAGAGGGAGCTGTGGCTTGTCTTTTTTGCTCGGAGATGAACTCACCAGAAGCAGAGAGCAGAGGAGGAGGGATAAACCTGTGGTGCCATGAATTTTTCTTTTTCTCCCCTTCTCTTCATGCCAACCCTTCACAAGAAAACTCAGCTTTAATTAGCTTTCCTTTTGAAGAGTTGTTTCTAAAGCAGTCCTATGAAAATACATGTAGTAAATAAATGAAATCTAATCTATTCTCTTTGTTTATAATTTTTGTAAAGATGTAGTAGAAATCATGAACGCTGCTTTAACGCCTCATGGACAGGAATGCTGTCCCAGGATTGTTACAGCTGTGCATGTTTTCAAAAGGGAATTTTAAAGCACGCGCGAATAGCTTTTCTTTAGTATTAATGCGGACTATGTTTGATGCAAAGTCAATCCAGATATATATTTTAATTTGAGGTACTGCCATCATTTGCCTCTTTCCGCTCCACAAGACTGATTATACAGAAAACAACACGGAGCAAATGAGGCTACAAGGTTGTACAATTGCTGAGGCATAACCATACATTTCACTGTCAGCTCTGACACCCGCTCGTCCTGGGGGTGGGTGTCTGGTTTGCATAATCTCCAGGCAGTTATTTATCAGTAAACACGCAGCCAAAGCCTTATAGTTCAACTAGCAGCCAATCAGACCTGGATGATTTGTGCTTTTTTTTTTTTTGAGAGTACGTTTGTTAACATACAAAACAAACACAAACTTTCAGGTTGAATGCCTTTCTCCATTTACTAAAGAAGCGAAGAAGACCAAGCCCGAACGGCAAAGGCATGGTGCTGCCCCACTGTCCTGCATGGTTCTGGCTGGCAGGCAGAGAATTTTAGAAATGCCAAACTGTACGGGGATGGAAGTAAAAATCCTAAGGCATGTTGCTATATATCTAAAATAAAGCAATAGCGTATTTAGTTTCAGTTTAGAAATAATCTGGCTTTGATTAGCTGCCACGGCTTTTTAGTTTTATCTCCTTCAATTAAGACTCTGAAACTGCCAAAAGTAAACAGAAGCTTTGGTTTCTCTGTCCCTGTGGGTGAGATATTAAGAAGAAAAGAGAAATGTCTAAAAGTTGTGGAAACAATGTCAAAATATCCAAGGGGTATGTGACCAAAAAAATGATTGGACTTATTTTCGGGTTTGCCTCTAAACACTGTTCCTACCTAAAAAAACCTTCATAAATCTGATATCACGACAAATGTGCAATTTGTTTAGAGTGTGTGAATACTTTATTCTTTTATTTGAATTATGGATATTAAGGTGCCTTTTTATGATATTTATTAAGATGAAGGAAGTATTTATGAGCATTAATTACTGGGCAAACAGACACCCACAACTATTATTATTATGGTTTTGTTGACTCATCACAAGAACAAATGTCTGTCCCACTTGACTGGCTGCTACTTACATCTGAGTTGCGAGACACTTGGGTTCACACTTTAGGAGCAACCTTAATGTGTGAATTATCTCCAGGCTGGGCATCCAAGTGCTTCTGGCTTCCCTGACTTCACGTAGCTCCATCAAAGGGGCCATCCAGAAGTGTGTTATGGTACCATGAGCCTGGAAAGCGGAGCATCCCCACTGCAATCAAGGCTGTGCATGGCAGGGAATTCTCCCCTAGCTCCAACTCCATGTCAGAGCATATTAAAGCTGAAATCTAAGGGTTTTCTGATGGCAATTCTTATCATTAGTAGGTTTCAGAGACAAGTGTGCAAAACCTGTGTGGTGTTGTGAATAAACAATGAAAAATTGAAAAGACTGCCAATTTCAAGCATTCACTGCAGGTTCAGAAAGGTGATATTTTTCTTCAGACCACTGTTTCTGAAAAGGCTATTTCTCAGTTTTTGTGGTTCATGGGAAATTTCCCAAACCCACAAATATTTTCCCAAAGAACAAGAATACGAGGCTGCTCTCCATGTAATACATACTTGTCTGTCTTAGTCTTAAGTTTACTCACTCTATCTTGTTAGGTTTTATTAGGCAGGTAATAAATCCACCCAAATTTCTAAGATTAGAGACTCAGTGTAAGTACATAGTAAAGCTGATTTACTGTCAGTGGTTTTTGAAACTGTACTAGAAGTGTAAAAGGACTTAAGAACACTGAAAACTCATATTAAGAGAGTAAAGAACGATTAAAATAATGATAAACCCCCTCACAAGGAATCTTTTTTTCCTCAGAATTGTCACATTCCTCGTTTTGGCTAAGCCAGCTGTACATTTCTCAGTGTGGTAGCCACAGGTTCGACACCACTGAGCTACGGTTTGGGCCACAGGTTCACCTCTGGCAGTTCCCCTGAAAATGTGGTACATGGTCCTGCTGATTTGCAAATGGGAGCTGTTGCAGTATTAAACTTCCAGTGAACTTTTTATCTATTTACAGTTTTGCTATTGTCACGTATATAGTTATTTTCCTTACTCTTTGTGTAAGGATATTACAGCTCTGTGCAAGTTGTAATATCCTGTGCAACTCAAGGCACAGCTGGGTTTCATGGGGTCCTGAAAGGCAAACAGAAAAGGTGCTCAAATCCAGAGAAAATCCTCTCTGTAAAGTAGAAATCTGGGGGTTTTTTGGTTTTTTTCGGATGCCTTCCTTGCCATACCCTTCCCAGGAAGGTTAGCAGAAGCACTGCACGGGGCGTCTCCCAGCTGGGTTTCTGAGCACTCAGGGACACGGCCCATGGGGCTGGTCTCACCTCTACATGGCCCAAGTGGCCGCGGGATTATCAAAATTAATTTCATAACTGTATGAATGCATATAGATACCGCTAGTGATGCTGCAAATGAGACAGAACAAGCTACATGACATATTAGCTGGTTTTGGAACACAAAATGGGTATCACAGTACTTTTTATACATTTTATTTAGGAAAAAGCTGTTGGGTAGTAGATTTTCTTTACGCAGGGAATTTACTTTCCACTCTTTCATTTGTCTGTGTGTAAATAAGTTAGGAACGTGTGCCTGCATGGCCACTCCTAGACTTTTAAGTGTAGGCCAAGTACATCAGCTGATCCACTGATCAGGTCAATGCCTGATGGAAAATAATATGAAATCATACCGAAAAAAGGTATGAAATGCCTTTGGCATTTGAACTCTGAGATGTATTGGACTGCGGGCAGCCTCCAACCGATGGGAGCACTAGTTTTCTCTGTTTTGTTTTGGGGGGAATTTTTGCGGAGCTCAGCTGAGACTCGCTTCTGCCGTGTGCCCTCCAGTCCTTTGCTCCTGAGGAGCGGAGAAGTCTGGATCTTCTGGCAGAGCAGAGCGAGCTAATTCATATGACAACAACGGTAAGACATACAGCTCTAACAGCAGTTGTCTACTATGAAGAGCTTGTGAATAACCTATTTTTTTCTATGGATGATGATACCTGTCCCATGTGCAGTTGATTGTAAGCAAGAAAAAAGCAATGTTACTCAAAATATTTTACCTATTAATAGTCAGGGGCTAGTAAGAGTAAGCAAATAGTAGCATTTGCCTTCTATTAATCATGTTTCTCTTCATTCATCACAGACACGGGCCTTTCTTTAAGGTTTTTTTAATACCAGGCTAAATAAAACAGACTACACACTGATCATTGAAGTAGAATGGAGGCTGAGGTTGGACGGAATAAAAAATATTTTCAACATATCAGAAAGCTTTTTTTTTGCAAAAGGATATGCAAAGACAGGCAACAAAACCTCAGGAACTTTCTGAAAGTGGGAAGGAGCGTGCTGTGGGCTGGCAGCAGTCGGAGCGTTTAGGGGAGTGCTTTGCTAGACTGCAATCACGATCACCGCTTTCTCCTGTGATCTGTCTGGAGATGTGGTAGTACGTTTAAAGCTGGAAACAGCACTTCTCTAATGTTCTCTAACCTCAAAAACAAGATGCCAAACATTCAGGTATTTTTCCTCCTCTCTTCCCTCCAGCTTGTTCCTGCCAGAACAGACTATTCAATTGCGTACTTTGCAGCCAGGCAGAACTGTGCATCGAGATTCTCTCTGCTGAAGGAGGGGAGAGCTGCAGTATGGGGACTGAGAGGGCTTTTGTCGCTGGAAGGAATTTTTTACAAGCTTTTTTTCTCTGTGTGTGAGAGACATAAAGTGCTCTGGAAATGTACAGATTCTTCCTGCCAAGAATGGTTGTTTTCACAGCTCCCCTTTTGCCAATTTCAAACTGGTTAAGAAATAAAAAAAAAAAAAAAAAGAAAAAGAAGTTTTCACATACATATCCTAAACTCCCTGGGTGACAGATATTGTTGTGCAATAGCATCTGTAAAAGTGCCAAAATAACCTATTTCCCCTGAAGAGTAGAAGAATCGAATATGAATACTGATGTGAAGGTGAAGAGGGAGTTTTCAGTGACAAGAACAAAGCCAAGGCTGAAGCGTTATTAACCAACTGTCTTAATTAAGCTAGAAGTACAATGTTCTAATATTTTTTAAGGATCTCAGTCAGCTGCTCTGCCTTTGGCTTTAATTTTTCCCCCAAAAAAATCTTTAATGCAAAATAATTAATTCATCTCCAAATATGAGTGTTACTCACTCTGAATGCATGAAATATTTAGAGAGGATTCTAACAAAATGTTCTACTCCCAACATTGACTTGACTTAATGCTATTCTAATTATCAGGTTAGTTTTAGACATAATGTAGTGCTATATGTGCTCTGATAGAAATATAGGAGATCACGGCATAAATCCAGACTAAATATTCTGTTGAACAGGCAGAAAGGGGGGAAGAATTGTTTGATAGAGATTATTGGAAAGCAAAGGGAAGTCTGTAACTTACTTTTCTGACACCTTCTTCCAGTGTAGCCCTCGGCACAGGAGCACACGTTGGTTCGAACGCAGTGACCACCGTTCTTACAAGGGGGAATGCAAACAGCTAGTGAAAGGAAAGCACCGAAATCACACAGGGGATGCACATTGCCTAAATATAGGCTCCTTTTTAGGTGCCTGTGTTGGGAGACTAGGCTGCAGAGGCTTTTTCTTTAGTTGGGGTAGAGAAGGTGTCTCTCCAAAGGGTGATTCGGGCAGATGCCTAACTGGAGATCTCTCTTCTCTCTTGTTTGTGGAAAGAACGTGGGATGTGACTCCTAGCACCTAAGGGTCTATTTTAGATACCTGCAGTGAAGTGGTGGGAATGTCCCGGAGAACCTCTTACATTTTTAACTCTCTAGCTAGAGGGCTTCTTCAAGGGCTTCTGCCCTTGAAATATAGATCAGCGTTTGATATTTGCTAACTTTGCTTTGGCACTCTTTCTTCCCCCTTTCTCAATGAAGCAGAAGGAAGGGCTTTGCTTTTCTTCAGCATCCATCTACTCTCTCCCCATATCACTTCCATATCCCACAAATGTGGATATTTATTTTCCATTTTTACTTCTGGTAAACCATAACACTTAAGGGGAAATGTTCAAATCCACCTAGATGTTGAAAATCACCTTCCATGTTGAACCTTAAGAGAAAGCGCATCAAATTACAGAGTCTGTATCATTTTCACTCTCCCCTTCACCCCCAACATCACAAAAACAAAGAGCTTCCAGCAAGCTCCATTAGCAATTAGATTTTTGTGTGTGAATCATTCACTTGCAAAAATATGCATTGGGATTGCATTCATTTAGGAACTCCAGGGGAACAAAAGAGAGAGAGAAAGAACTTTTAATATTGAAATAGTTTGGGTTTGGTGATAAAAGTGTATTTATATTCCCAGATTCAGGAGGGGTTATTGGAACTCAAAAAAATGAAAAGAAAGTGGTATAAGCACAGGAGTCTTCCAGCTATCTGGGCCCTAGACATAGGGTTCCTCTCTCATGTCTATTCTGCCCGGGCTAACAGGTAGTTAAGGCATTCACTAATTCGACTTCTGCAGCTCCACGTGAGCAAGAAGGCCAAGGTACCGCTAGCTGCAGCCTAGAGCTCTCCCCGTAGCTCAGGGATTCGAAATCAGGTCCTGCTCTATGTCAGGCCGAGTGATATTTGATCAGATCTCTCAGTGGGGATCTGAAGAAGTCCCGTACAAGCCTCCCAACCACTACACTCTGGGACGGTCAAGTAGGTGATATTGTGAGCCCCGTTTGAAGATCAGTTGGCATCTGGCTCTCAAACACTGTAGAGCACACACTCCAGAGTATGCAAAACGCACAAAGTAGAGCTATGCTTTAACATTTAATTGAATAGTTGCTAATTAGTGATATCACTGACTTCAGATAGTTTTAGATTGTTTACTTCTCATTCATGCCATCATAAATAAGTGCTTAGTCCTTCACAACACCATTAAGAACAATATAACGCAGATTTATGACAGACTATAACATCAAAGAAGCACACAGGGAGTTATGACAAGGAAAATCTCTGGATATACTTCATGTGGGGGCAGGTAATGATATAGGCTGCTGTTTATATTTTAAGCCTAGGTCCTTTATCAAGATGATAAATAGAACTTTCTTACCTCTCTGGCACTGTGGCCCATAGAAGCCATAAGGACACGTACAGGTGTTTGGCCGTACACAGATTCCTCCATTCAAGCACACAGGATTGCACACAGCTGTATGTGAATATAAGATAATTCTATGAATCACTTATAATTTTGAGTTTTGTAGAGTAGGTACGCCTTTGCTGCTGCAGATGTCATTAGATTAAACATTTCTGGTAACGTTGTGATACATTTCACACAGTCCTTGCTGGTCAGTTGTGCTGCCACATTTATTCATTGTCGACACAGTGGGAGAGTTTCACTGGTGTTTTAGCATAGCTCGAGGGATGCAATAAAATATAATTTAATAGTTTATTTCTGATGTCTTCCTTTGATTTGCACAGCTCATTGGCTTCCTCTCTAGTATCCTCACCAAACACGATCCCAAGGTAGTAAAATGTAGTCACATTGCGTACAGCCTGGATAACCTGCAGATGAGATGTTAACCATTTGCTGCTTTGTCTGAGTTCAGCAGAGCATCGTGGCATTTCCGTGAAGAGCTATGCACCACATAACGTCCCTTCCTTCTGCCTTATTTAAATGCCAGTTCCCTCAACATATTGGCTCAAGCATCACCAAGAAAGGCACTGGCTGAGCTCCTTTTGCCTCTTCATTTATCTGTTATTACTGTAGATGATATAACAGGTATTAGGAATTAAAAGCTGTCTTGCATATTTCTATGTGTCAAGTACCTGACTGTTGGAAAAAAGGCATTAGAATTGCAAATTAGTTTAGCTGGTAAGTCACTGTGTGAAGAATAAGGAATCTGATAAAGTTTTCATTGTAAAGTAGAGTGACACTTTAAAACAGTCTTTTTCCTTCTGTTCCCTTTGTCTTTCAGTATCTTACAGAATAGACCATTAACTAAATTAAATACATTTAAGCTAAAATAAATTAAGGGTCACTAAAATGTTTCAGATAAACTAAAGGAGAAATAACATGTCAATTTGGAAAGAGAAAAAAAGTGAAACTGTAGTCCAGGAGAGAGGCTTTTCTAACTGAGCAGCACTCACTTATGAAGTCAAAATGGACTTCATTCATTGCTAATGGTGAATTTGGATTAGTTGCCTCCCTGTCCTAGCTAGTTCACAGATGTCCACACTCTCAGTGTTTATATTTCCATTGGTAAAGTCCCCTAAGTCTCCCCCCCGCTTTCTTTTTTTGTGTGTGTTTCTATATCTGTGTTCATCCAGAGACTCCCATCATATCGCTTGAGGCAGGAAACCCCAACAGTGTGCACGAAATACTCTGCGTAGTGCACACAAAACCGTGCCGGAGAGGTGAGCCTGATTCACCTCAGGGATTGGCAGAGAACCAAATCCTGTTGCTGTTAGTCTGGGTTGGAAATTACTGCTGCTGCTGTTGCTTTTTCTCCTCTTGGAATAATCCCGTCTAAAGCCACCCCAAAATAAATTTGCAGAACTCAAGGAGAATAATCTTTGGCAGGAAAAAGAGGAGATAGTGGGAACTGGAATAGCTACTGGCAATCCCAGTCATTTACCATGGATCTTAGCTAGGTTAATTTACGTGTCCTCCATAGGTCTGTCATTTCCACACTTACAGGAAGAGCAATTTCAGGGAGATGGAGGCTAAAATGACATCTCTCACCTTCCAGGAAAGGTAAAGTAGGCTGAAGGTGTCTTAGTCATTTAATATTCACTATGGCAGAGTCAGAGGCATCTGAGGCCTTGACGTTTGGCACTGATTAAGGTACTCCTCATTCTTCCTCCTTTTAATATTTCACTATTTTGCATGCCTTGTCCAGGTGAGTGCTGTAGTTGCTGTGCCTTTTTGGGGGAAAAATATGTACTCCAGCTTTTAGTGCTTAGGCCCCAAGAGGAAGGTCTGAGCTGTATCTATTCAAAACAGGTTCAAAACTGTGAGTCCTGACTAGAAATAGGTACCTTGTTCCAATCCTCACCTTGTCATTTTGTACTGACGGGTGGAGGTGGCTTTCCCCTGGGCACGCACACTTCCGTGGATGCCTTTGCAGGTACTCTGTAAGTGTGGGATGCAGGAGGAGCAGGGTGAATTCTGGCAGCAGCAGGATGTTTAACCTTAGGGGGTGAATGGTTACGTTCTCCTTGCAAACTCTCTTTTGTTCTGTTTCCTCCAGTCACAAGCCATCTGCTGGAATGGTAGAACTGAATCCAACAGCTGAATCTTGGTAGTCAGTCTCCCTTTCTGACAGCTTACTCCTCTACATCCACTTTTCTTCCTTAGGCTACGCAGTATTAGAAGTGTGCATGTAGCACCAGAAGTCACGTTTGTTTGCTTACATTCTTGTCCTGACTTGAACTGGCTTCCTTCTATTCCTGTCTATAAACTGAACTTTTAAATTCAGATTTGACTGCGTACTGTTAAAAACCATCAAAAGCCAAACCCTTCTTTCTGCCCCTACCTTGAGAGAAATATGTAGGGTTAAAAGCAATGACAACTGGAAGTGGCCCAGGTTGTGAGCAGTGCCGACGGCTGCATCGCCCTTATCTCTGCCACTGCGGGTGTGGGGCAGGACGCATTCGCTGAGGTCTCCATGAACAAGACCAACAAAGAGTGAAGTTATGTCCACAGCAGCTGGAACTGTAAAGCAACATATCTCCAAAGTCTCTAGTGGGAATTATTCTCATTTGCAGAAGCTACCTAGTAAGGTTGTAACTTCTGAAATGGTGAATAGCTTTATTTTTGTTTTTGTGAATGTTAAGAATAAACTCCAGAATCACACAAGCTAAAAAGAAAATCCACCAAACGGTTGTTTATGGGTTTCCTGTATGTCACCCGGAGATCACGATAAACGTCTCAATTTACGAATACTTACATAAATGCAAAGTCCTTTACGAGGTGTCCTGTTCTTATGTTTTACTTCTTTAAGCAGCTCCCACATTGACTGCTGAATTGTGGGAACTGCGTGGGTTTCAGGCAGCAGAAGACACGAGAGACCAGTGTTTTCTAACCACTTACCTGTTTCACAAGAAGGGCTGCTCCATCCACTTCTGCATTTGCACTCGTCTGGTGACACACAGACCCCACCGTTATGACAGTGCCTGTTACACACCACTGGAAGATACGCAAAGGATCAACATCTCTTATCCATAACACTGATGCAGATCTTAAACCTACTCTATTACAGCAAATAACTAATAGTGTTAGTCCAAGAGGTGAACTGAGGGGTGGATCTGTCCCTTTCCTTGGTTTTCCAACTCCACCCATTCTTTCCATCAGACGTCTTGCATCTAAAATTCTTTGCTTTGTAAGTATTCCAGCTACCCTGATTCAGAGAGAAAATTATACTCCTGTCAAGGGCAACCTGATATTTAAATAAGCAACAAGGACTGTAATAATGAAACTGCATATGTTTCACCATTCAGCTTATATAGAAGGGTTTGAAGGCTGATTTTTTTCCACGGATCTTCTATAAATAGAACCTCTTTTGTAACTTGTATTGCACAAGAACATGACTCCTAACAGGTATGGTTGTCTTTTTTTGTGCTCAAAATTAGTATCATTGTATTCACTCACACAACCTTGAATTTCATAAATATTACTATAAGTAACATGGAGGTTTTTGCTTGTTTGTTTGCTTTTCCAGAAGCACTTTTATGTAGAACATAGAATCATAGAATCATA
>KL273887.1:0-26513 GCA_000699545.1 Podiceps cristatus | reverse complement strand
CTGATAACCAGCTAATGAGGTCGTCACCAAAAGGAGCCCCTCCATCAGAGAGGTTTAGGGATCATTAATGTTTCCGAGGGAGCGTGAGAGCAGAAGAGGTAGGGGACCATCTGGCGATGCCGGAGCGCGTCAACAGCCTCCCTTGGAAAGGAGCTTCGTTAGACAGGAACCACCTACCGACACGTAGCGATGGGAACCGGGCAGGCTGCCTGCAGCAGTGAGGGGGTCCCAACTGCCCCGCTGCGGGATCTGGGATCTGCTGAGATCCAGGCAAAGATGGAGCAAGGAGGACGCACAAGTGCTGCTCGGGAACGACTCCGGCCCCTGAGCGGTGAAGGTGCCCAGGGCCACAGGGCAATAACAGCCTGGGGCAAGTGATACAGCGAGGCTGGCACGCAGAGGCCTTCCCACCGTGCTGCTGGCCTCACAGGCTGCCTCTTAGGGGGTAAGTCATTGAAGGAGTCGGTGCCTTAGTTTACCCCATTTGCAGGTACCAAACTTCTGCGAGAGTTTATTATACCTTCCCTCGCACGGGGCAGGGCAGCGACTGGCAGCAAATGCAGCTCATTCAAAGAGAAATTCATGCACGGCTCTGCTGTCCTGAGGATCCTCTCAGCTCGGGTCCAAGAATGACAAGGCAGGACAGAGACGTCCCCTTGTCATCACCGGAGACTAAGCTTGGGGGATCGTGCAAGGCACCAAACACAGTGTCCTCCCCCGGGATCTACACATGCACCGTCTTCTCGCCCCAGGAAACCTGTTGTCCTACACCTTCTCCTCATGAAACACGGGTTTCTCCCCGTTCTCAATAACCCCACGAGGTATCTGCCAGTGGCTGCAGTACCAGTGGACAGGGGGGTGCAGCCTGAAACCTTCATGGATGGTGATCACACCACAGCTTGCGGCAGCTCAGTCGCTCAACTACTGATCCTCAAGACCAGGCCCTGGAGAAGAATACCCACATCCCCGTTAAGGAACACACTCGAAAAAAAACTTTCCTGCAAAACAATGAAGCCTAAATCTTTCCTAAGAGGAGATGGAGGAGATGGAAATCACCTCCACAGACAACTCTTTATGAATCTTACAGCAATAATTGACAGAATGTTTCTTTTATGTCATCTTCATCTATTTTAAAAACACCTACTGTAAACACTTAAGTCAGTGTAAGACTTTATTAATAAAGTCTTCATATTAAAAGCATCTGTACTTTTAGTTTATATTTTTACCTCAAATCATATTTTTCCTACTCAAAATTAATGCTTCAACTGTGGATTTAACTGAGATGTAATAAGAATATTAACACATGCCAATCAAATACCAGTCAACTACTAAAGACTTCATTTAATAGATAAGTTTCTCAATATACCACCGCTACACCTCATTAAAATGTTGTTGAATCTTCACAACTGTTGTAAACAATCGAGTGGGATATAACCCACCTCCGGGAAAACTAGTAAAACTGATTGTACTGCTCTCCTACTGTGGGGACGTGTGTGAGATAAAATTCAAAGCTAAAACAAATATAGTTGATTACACAGAAATACACTCATATTAATGAGAGTAATTAAATACAGAAATACTCTCAGATTAATACTAGGCGCCAGGTTCACAAATCCTGCCTCTCTCAGAAAGGAACAAAGGGACGAGAATGTCTGCAAGGAGATCCTCATCCTGGAATAGGGTTTTGCAGGAGGGAAACAATACGAGACAATATTGCTTAAACCTGTGCTCTGAACTACTGCCCGAGCTGTAATTAGTGGCTCTTCCCCACAAGAGTTCCTACAGCCCAGCAGCATTGCTCCCCCAGTTTTGGCAGCGGGGAAACTGAGGCAAGGAGCTGCTACAGCAGCTCAGGGCTGGGAGGCAGCGTGGTGGCAGCTGTGTACTAACCTCCCGGTAATATTTTCTCCCACGGATTCCCAGTGTCACTCCCAGGCCCTTTTATTTTTTTTTTCTGCAAACTGCGGTTTAAGTCACCTTCCAACAGGAGCAGCAGGACTAACAGCTTAAAGGTACCTATGAAGCCCTGCCTTAACAAAGCTTGTAGCAGAACACACCACAGCTTCCTGCAGAAACAGGAACAGGACTCGGAACTTTTCAGGAGACCCCTGCAAAGTCCAATCCTGTGTGGTTTGCACTTAGACACGTCCCATCCTCCGTCCTAGGGAACATCACATTTGACTGAACATAAGCAAAGACGACCCACCTGCCTGCTGGATTTTACCTGCTAAAGGTGTTGAATTCAATCCGCTCTCAGGCCCAAGAAAACCAAGATTCACCCTCCAACACTTTCCGGTCCTTCCTGGTGTCAGCGAACGAGATTCCGAGACACAGCGTGTTACCCCAGACCCAGGGGAGCGCGGCCAAGCTGCCGTGGCCCAGCACAGACACCAGATTTACCGATCCATGACCACGCGCTACAGTGCCTCAGCAGAGGGAGGAGATTACTTCTCATTTAGGAACAGATCTACGTAACTATGCTGCCATACCCTTTAAGGGCAAAAACTGACAGTAAAGCGAGATGGACAAACACGGCAAATTTATCTTGTCCTTAAAAAATAGTTGTCATTCAACATTGATTCTTCATTGGAACAGCCACACATCACTGTGCCTCAGTTTTCAACCTGTAACATGGCTAGAGCGGGGTGAGACATATAAAACTACTCTCCAAGCTGTTTATTTTTGGGTTAGTCTGACAAGCATTTGCCAACATACTAGATTTTTACACAAGCCGTTCTCCATTTTTCCCCCATCTACTTGCGAACAGGAATGATACCGATTCTTGTGCTGCTGGGGGACACGCAAACAGGCTCAGGAGATGAACTGTCACCATCTCACAGCTACGTCCAGGCGCACCGGAGCTGGGGACGGAATCCTTACGACTAATTACCACCGCACTGAGGTGGAGGAAGAGGGAAGCAGCCCTGCCTGCACAGCCTTCCACTTCACAGATCACAGAATCACAGAAGGGTTCGGGTTGGAGGGACCTTTAAGGTCATTGAGTTCCAACCCCCCGCCACGGGCAGGGACACCTCCCACCAGCCCAGGCTGCTCAGAGCCCGTCCAACCCGGCCTTGAGCACTTCCAGGGATGGGGCAACTACAACTTCCCTGTTCCAGTGTCTCACCACCCTCATCGTGAAGAATTTCTTCCTAATGTCTAATCTAAACCCACCCCCTGCCAGTGTAAGGCCGTTCCCCCTCGGCCTATCACTACATGCCCTTCTAAAAAGCCCCTCCCCAGCTCTGCTGTAGGCGAAACTGCCCCGAGCTCAGCCCTGTGCTGAGAACAGACGTGTCGGCGGGGAGACCTGCTGAGCTCCTGCCTCGACGTGTATATGTGAAAGGGGTAAACCACTGGTGGAACCCGACATTTTGGGTTTTTAAAGATGTTCCGTATGGAGGCCAATATATAATCTGTGACTGTCCAGAGCATCTCAGCATCCCAGACCGAACCACATGAAGGTAACACCCAAAGGATCATATGTAGCTGATCTGATTTATGAAAATGAACTGATTAAAGCCAATAAGGCTGTTAGAAAATGAAATAGGGTGAAGAGCTTTTACACTGAAGCCACTATTGAATTTTCTTAAAGCCCATTTCTCAGTCAGACATGTTTGCAATAAAAAAATCTTCCTCTCCGTCTTTCTCTCTCAATGCAGTTGTGTTTCAGAAACAGAAAGGGCATAGGCAGGGATTCAGACCTCCTTTTTGCATTCCGTCACCAGAAGATTTCACATGGGGAATGATTCCGGACTGAAGACAGAGCAGACTGGAGTGCTCTTTGCTGTGGAAGAGAAGCAGTGTCGAGCAGCTGCCAGGAGAACTTTGCCATCCCTCATCGCCTGCTGCCTTCAGAGTATTCTGGAGAGAACAGGAAAGTCTGATGCCACCGACGTCCAGGATTTCCCTATTGCCCTGAGACAGGCTCCATGGGAGCAGGGAGGGATCCACCTGTGAGGGGGCAGAAATGCACTACAAAAGAGGCTGGAGGTACAGAGTCACATCCAGAAACAGACAACCTGAAGAGGAAGGACTCTCTATCTTGGTTTCAACCCCTTGAACTACCACCTTTGCTTTAAGCATCCCAGCTGCCAGGAGCATATGATGAAGACATCACCCAAGGGTGTGAGAACAGCAAAGCTATGGGGAGGGGCTGGCTCCACAAGTTTGTATCCATGCAAACCATTCTTGCAGCTTGGACATCCTCCCGTGGTAACCCAGTCACACGGCCTCCCAGCCTGGGTTGTCCTACCTCTGGCTGGCCTATAGCCCAGACAAGCTCATAAGGCGTGGTGGTGGTGGGTTGGCAGTTGGACTTGATGATCTTAAAAGTCCTTTCCAACCTTAATGATTCTATGATAATGGTTTGCACCCCTTGGAGATACTAGACCCTCAGCTATGGTATCACAGGGGAGGGTCTGAATTATTCCTTCAAAACAGACGGGACAGCTGAGGCTGCTTTCTTCTTTAGTGGTTCCTGTCCCCACAAATGAAAGCAGATCCTTATTTCCATGTGGCTCCTCCTGCTCATTCAGCTCTCTCTTGAAGATCCACTTTTCCCGCAACAAAAGTGAACCTGATGATTAACCTCATGCTAGATCAGTATGAACTTTGACTTCACAGCTACGGCAACTGCACTGACGTCACAGGTGAACATGAACAAAGGTGCTATGGACGGCAAGCACACGGCCACTGCATGATGGCTTGTGAGCCCCGAAGAATGCCGGGTTACCAATTTGTTGCAATGCAAAGGTACTGTAAGCATCGGGATAACATCAGCCCAGAGGGCCTAGAGAAGAAAAAGGTCTTTATGTGGTTCCCATTCCACAAATGAAGACTTCATTGCCTGGAGAATATCCCATGACAGTTAGATTTTACTACCACGCCAGCTCAGGGCAGTGTCCTCCCAGCAGCTGGAAGATGAGAGACAAGGCTGCCTGTGATCTTACAGCACTTCCATACCAGCCTGCTGGCCCGAAGCCTTACAATTAGAAAAAGCATGATAAGAGAATGTGTGTCTTGACTTCGAGAATTCCCTTCCCAAGCGTACCGGGGTTGTGACCTGGAAAGTTAAAATGCAAGAAACTCTGTGGCGGCTGACCACTCAAAGTATTTGATACTGGCTTAAAGAATCAACGGCTCTCAGCTGTAGCAGACAGGCATCAACTGCGCTAGCCAAAGTGCCCCTCTTTTCTTTAGCGTGCCTAATACAGCTGGAGCAGCAGGACTGAGACTGCCCTTGTGACATAAACCATGTCCAACAGCTGAAGGAAGAGACTCCTCTGAAACCCCGTTTAGTGAGACACTTCAAACAAGACTTCAGGAACTTGTTCCAAAGGAAGGACTTTCACCTTTGCGAGACTGACCACATCACGATAGTAAATGAAGAATGTGCCAGAAGCAAGCTTGTATGTACCGAGGGGAGCTACTAGACCCTAAAACTCAACCTTGACTCCAATGCGGCCTCAGTGCAGTTACTTTAGAAGAGAATACCTTCTCCTTCTCCTCCTCCGCCTGCTCATCGCTGTCTGTGAAGCCTTCCAGCACCTCCCTTCCCTTTAACTCTGTAACCTCCACTCTAACTCTGCACACAATTGTAGCTCACTATACATCAGGGCAGAGCCAGTAAAATGTGACAGCCTATAGATTCGTTCATGCCAAGCAGTGTTTCACTACTATTTGCCCCCAAACTCTTGGTTTTGTTTGGCCACAAAGAGAACTGCAGAAGACATAGTGAGGGCTGGTCACCCAGCATGTGTGCAGGTACAAACACCAAGGAGAAGTCTGTTCCACAGATTCATGTCACTGAGGAAGTTAAGGTCTGTTTTGACACAGCATAGACAGGACCAAGCATAGACAGGACCAAGCATTAGTTTGAAGACAGAGGGCCAAAATCCCAGAAAAAAAATATCTCTATATCATAAGTTCAGAGTCCAGAAAGCAGTGGAACATGAGTTTTCTGGCAAAACAGGCTTTTTTTCTTCTAAAAATTTTACTTTTCCATGTACAAAACCATCCAGGTTTGACAAGTCTTATCTGAACAGTACAAGAGTTTTGAACCCCAAGACTAAGGACAGATATGTTCATGAGACCCTGAACCCAAGACAGTCCAAAGGGAGAGGGTAAGACCTGTCTTAGATGTGGCGACCTTTTCATATCACTCTCAGTGAACAGCTTCTTTTAAAAACTCAAGAAAGCATTCATTTTATCATGCACCCACAGGATGGGAGAATGCTTAATTCATGGCAAATTTAGGAAAGTTTTGTTCTCCATCCAGTTGAGATCAAAAACAAATGTAAAAAGAAAAATATTTCAAGACTCATGAGCATGGCCTTTTGACCAGCTTCACTCAAGTATGGAATGCACGACAGTGCAGAAAGCACATTTCGGCCCTCATCTCTGGCTGTGAAAGTTGGGGTGTTCAAAGAATCCAGTCAGGCTTATCAATCTGGTGCTTAAAGATGTCACCTAATCAAGAGCTGGGATCAGGAAGAACTCCCCAGCTGACACTAAAACGTTAAATGCAATGGACTGAAGCCAATTATTATTTTTATTGGAATTGCTAATATATTGGATGGGGCTGGAGGGTCTGATTTCCAAGATAAACACGTGACATCCACATGCCACTGGAGACAGGGACTGATTGAAGCTTTCGACCTGTTCCGCGCTCGGCTGTGCCAGGCCAGGCTCCCTCCCACCCCTGCTGACATCCAGGCAGTGAAGAAGCTCCCATGGGGTCAGGGAAGCCCTATCACAGCAACGGTGTCTGGGTGCTCTCAGGGATCCCAAAGGCCACAAACCTGCATGGTTGCCCAACTATTCCACTAACCCCCATCTTCCATGAGGCATTTCCTTCTTTTGGTACCCATGAAAACCCAGGCTCGTGGATTTATGGTCTCTGGTAAACCTACCATATAAACAGAGAAACCGTCTCCTTCCACGAGCACATGAATTTCTCTCTGGGAAGAGATCTCAGAGCAGGCGTCGTCTCTTCAGGCTGCATGTGCACAACCTGTAGCCAGTGTACCAAGACAGCCTTCCTTGGCGTGAAGGTGCCAAGCAGTCAGCTGATAAGTCTCCCTGCCAGTCTGAGCTGCTTCAATGCAAGATGTCATAAACCTTCCTCCCAAAAAAGCCGTAACTGCATGAGAGGAAAATGACTGGGGTGTGTTGACAGCCTTCAACTATCTGAAATCACTTTGTGAAGTGTTACAGGGACCCAACCCAGCCAAGAACAATCACCTTTAAAATAGAAATTAAAATTAAATACCTTTATTTTTTTTCATGAAAGAAAAAGCAACGTGTTTCATCGGAGCACTCACTCCACCTCTGCGTCACTCTGACACCTTCACGGACAATCACGCTTAGCTTCTGCCACTGCCCCAGGGAGCCCACCAGGATGCGGCCACCACTCTCAGCAGCCACCTGCCCGCTCTCGGTATCTGGTAAGCAGGTAACGCCATCCTGCCTGCTCTCCTGACGCCACGTATCCGCGCTGGACTCCAGCCAGCAGGATGCAGCCGGATGTAATAGGTGATTCCATGATACTACTCCAGTTTACACCAGCGTAAATAAGACTGGGCTCCTGCCCTCACCTTTCCTACGCCACCAGCGTCACTTTGCCGGACGACTGCCAGTCTGAATGCCAACCCAGTCTGCCTCTGGCTTACTGCGGGACCCAGACTCTTACGCTTCAGTGCACCCCTGCAGTCGAAACAAGATGTTTGCTCATACTTATTTTTAATCTTGTTGCTACCCTGGCTGCTTCGCGTTAGCCGTCTTGCACAGCCGTTGGTTCCACACCAGGGAAACAGGCCAATTATCTTGCACAGCCCAAGGGAGAGCTACTGCTCAAGGAGGCAATGGGACCTTGTCCCGGTGGGAACAACTGGGGGGACCCATGGTGAGGAGAGGAAATCCCAGAAGTTCAGAAAGTCTCAGCAAAGCAGGAGAGGAAATACCAGATATACTCCTCCTAACCAGAGGAAAAGAAGCACCATCCTTCTGGCAAGCGCCGTCTTTCTCGCAACTCAGAGGGCTGCGCACAGCCCAGGTAAGGAGCCATTTCCGGAGACAGCAGCTCCGTAGGGCAGAGCTCGGGGACTGACGCGGGGCTGGGCAGCTCCAGGGCACGCTCACTCTTTACGGGATGATGCGGCCACAGACTCAAAGCCGGTGAGTAGAGACCTATGCTGCCGAGCAGGTCAGACTCACCCATCACCAGCACTTCAGCTCCCATTAACTTGGGCTGAAGGTCCCAAGGGACCACCTTAGCCAAGCCCCATCACCCTAACCACACCGTCTCCTTGGAGCTGACACCCACGGGTCAAGCTAGAGTCGAGGCCATCAGCAAACAGCCTCATCCCGCTCTCCCTAGGCACAGGGCAGACCCATCAACCCTGGGCTGCAGTCTGCAACACAGAGGCAGCCATGGCTGTGGCTTTCAACTAAGCCAAAAGCTCTTTGTTCACTTTTCCACACAGAAATCATCAGAGAGACCTGATCCACCGAGAGGTGGAAAAGTCATGATGCCAGCACCAGTCCCCTCGGAGGGAGACTGAGAAACTGCTTCATTTGCACCCAAGTGATCTGCTCAGGATCAGCTGGATGGACTCAGGAGACAGGAGGAGAAAAGTCTTACCTGCTTGCTGTTTAGTCGTTTAATGTCAGAAAGCATTGGGACTGAAAACATCTCAAGCTTCACAGCCTTTGAGCTCTTTTGGCTGTGGTTTAAAAAGGCGAACCCCAAATCAAAAGAGCTCACATATAACGCAGGAACTTTCCTCCCTCTGTTGGCTCCAAAAATATGAAACCAAATTCTGCCTTAGGTAGGGTGCAGCCCTGCAGGAGCACAACGAGGGGGACGTCTGCATCTGCCCTGTCCCCTGCTGCACCTCCTTTAGGGCCAATCTGTAGTAACTCCACTCCATGAGCTACCCAAAACTCATGTAAGTAAGACAAAGAGAAAGAGAAACAGATCAACCTTATCCTACATAAGGGAAATCGAGAGGCACAGCAAGTCTCGTATACATGTTAGCATTGCAGAATAACCCACTGTACTTTGGACTCTACCTTCTATACTAACTGCTCTACTTTGTAATTTTCCAAGCAAAAATAATTTTGACCCTGCAGCAAACTGTCTGTCCAGAGTTGCCACCACTGAACCGGCAGGTCGGCGTCACTACACCTCCCTCCAGTGTCCTTGTACCGGCAGGGCCTGGAAAGGTGAGCAGCTCTGCGTGGAAACGGGGCTGCGGGGGATGAGGATGGCTGTCAAATCCAGGGGCATCACCAGTTTTCTTTCTAACAGACAGCAATTGCTCCTCCTCATCTCCTGGGCTCACCAACCTGAAGGCTATCTGCTTACTGCAGCGCTGGCCACCTGCCTTGGAGCCATGTCTGTGAATTCAGCGTGTGAATACTGCACCCTGCACTTTTTGCTACACGTGCCCAGAAGTGATTGTGGCCCTGCAAAACCCTGAGACAATGTTGTGTATTCAGGAGTGCCATCTACTGGCACCTGCTCCCTTAACCACCCTTTACAAAGCCACTTTGTGGGGTGTGGAGCCCTCCAGCCCAAAGCACATGGGCACCACTGGCTTCGGTCCCCTCCCTTTCTAGGGAGAAAAAGGCTGTGCCGTCTCCAATATCCCAACCTCTCTGTTCTCACCAGCTGCAGGAAATAAACCAGGTGGATTCATTCTATTGATGAAGTAAAATGAACTTATATTCCAGGCAGGGAAAGGGTAACAGTTAAGGAAGCACTTGAGATCTCAAGAGATTCTTCATGACACTTCTGCAAGCTGGGTAAGAAGACACCAATGCAAAAAAAATATCCCCTCAACATATACATAAAGTGGCTTCATCCTCAAAAGACTGTCTGCCCCCCTGGAACCTCAGTTTCTAAGGACTGCAGCTGCAAAGAAAACCTCAAGACTCAGATGCCCAGGTATCCTGCAGAGTGTGCTGGGAGCCAGAAAGAATGGCTCTACCATCAGTGATCTCTTCCCAAACCACCACACTTGCAGTAATACTCGTTGGGGGACAAACACGGGTAATTTATCCAGTTTTCCTGGGAGAGAGAAGCAAGGGGATCCCAAACCTGCACACTTTGCACAAAGGAATATTTCATTAAAGGGGCTTAAGTCAAAAGCGTTTGCTGGACACAATTGCTTACTTTGCTCCCCCAAAATGTCAAAGAGACTTAGTAGAGCCCCTGTTCTATATGAGCTCTGCCCACCGAAGGAAAGCCATGCAACACCTACCCTCATCAGGGCAATAATTACACTCATGGGAGCTTTATGAAAAAAAGTCTGGCAAAATTAGAGAAGCTGGCAACGGTGGGAATGCGTCAATCTCACAAGTAATACGAAGGCTGCTGAGAGATGAAGAGCAACGGGCTGGACTACAGAGGATGAAACACATCCAAAAGTGCAACAAAATCACAGTCAGATGGATAAAGTCTCCTTGACACAAGCTCGGGAAAGCTGCTTCATCTCTGAGCCACACGGGCTTGGGATTTGCGTTCTCTTTCCACGGCTGTCCTTGACACGGAGCCAAACTCATCCTTTTGCGCTCGTAATTAATGCCCCGTAGGGCAAGCTCTTCTCACTGCCTTGTACAGACGCACACATTAGCCTTCCCTGAGATCACAGCACCCACTGCCCACCTCCCTCCCTTTCCTTCTGCCCTCTCCCTGTTCAGTCACCCCCTCCTGTTTGCTTTTCCCCAGGAAACAATCTTCTAATTGGAGTCAGAAACAGATCCTCGTCCTGCAAAGAGCCATCTCAAAGCAGGAGGCTTAGATCCTAAACCCTCCCAGGAAGGCACCTGAGTTATGCACACTCCTGATGACAGAAGTGATTAACCATCATTACCCAGTTGCTGTAGTGTCAGTTCCAGTGCTCACTCTAAAAAGGACGATGTCTGATGGCACAGAGTTTAGCAAAAGAAATAAAAAAAACCCCAGAATTTGAAGTCCAGATAATCCATCTTGCAGAGAAAGCTGAAATCAGCTCAGTGCCTATCATTTAGTAATGAGAAGGTTAAGATGCACCCCAGTCAGTCTGCGTGTACCTGTGCAGTGAAAAATCCTAAGATTAGTGGGTGCTTGAGTCTTCTTTAATTTTAAACAAAAGCATAATGAGAAGCACAACAAAGACTGGAAGCTGGAATTAAGTAAGGAGATCATTTTCAGACGAAAGCAATGCACCACTGAAATAACTTAATAAGCAAAGCAGTACATTTTCTCTGACTTACAGTTTGTGCATCCCCACTGGATGTCTGTCTAAACGACACACTCAAACCTAAGCAGAAGTTACTGAGCTTGAAGTAGAAATCTTTCGATAAAAGATTGCAATCCATTTTGCATGGTTAGAGTTGTCCCACCCCCTTGTGAACAGGGCCGTGACGGGAGAGCTGGAGTCTGAGAGCTGGCGGCCAAAGAACAGTAGGACACGGCAGTAAGAGTCTCCCATTACCTGGGATCACAGCTCCATTAAGTCAGAACTTCAGGAGGTAGGACATTAATGTTGCTTACCCAGGGTTTCTCCAGCAGTAATGAGAATTAAGGAGATGTATAGTATGACTCAGATAGGCTGTACGCAGTAAACAAATAATGAAAATAAACCATCGGAATATGCAGTTTGGGAACTCCTTTACCATATGTGTTATTATTTATTAATTGCATTCCCATAGCAATATACTTCTGCAGTACCATTTAGCCTAGATTCCCTTGCTTTCTAAGTGTTAATTAGGGCTCACAATAAATGCTAAGAAGTGAGGGAAGTGTGTTTGTCTCCCTCCTACGTTTGTAAAGCCCTACAAGCAATACCCAAAGGGACTTGCACAAGGTCACAAGCGAATCAATAGCACTGCCAGAAACAGAACTCAAAACTCCCAGCTTCCAGGTTCCTCTCACAGAGAGAGGAAGGTGGGGAAGAAATCCCCAGAGAAGCGGGAACGAGCACGAACATGACAGCGTGCAATCTGGCTGTGTTCACAGGTGAGTTAATTACTGTGCCCCTAATTAAAATACAGCCTTTGCATCTTGGCTTCTTCCCTGATGACATGGGCAACAGGTACAGGTTGCCCCTAAGTTTAAACTTTAAGGTAGGAGACAGCTTCTAATCTTGGAGAGAGTGGAACAGCCCTACGACGGGGCGAGAAATCCAGCGATTTCAACATGGCATTTAGTGTGCTCCTGCAAAGTATCACTGGATAGAATTGCCTGCAACAGCGGAGGGAGAGAACTGAAGGCGCGAAAGGCTCCTCCCAGTGCTCCCTTCCACAGCCAGCCCAGCTTTAGAAGCACTAAACACTTGCCATTTCAAATGAAGTTCCCAGGTGTTTGGCACCGCTAGAAAGCAGCTCCCGCTCCTTAGCAATTACAATGGACACACGGGTCCAATATGCTTTTATTGGCTGGAGATAAAGACTGCTTCTGCCGAAAACTGCAAAACCAAGTGGCAATCGCACACCTCTGCGTCACAGAGAAGCTGGCGAAACGAGGGCATTCCTTGTGTTACGGCATCTCTCTTCCCTTTTTGCCAGGAACACGGTAGGAATGGAAGGGAAACAACTTACAACAGGCCACAAAAATGGAACATCAACCAAAGATTTGACCTCCACACACAAAACCTAACAACTAGGAAAACTCTACCACAATAAAAGAGGTTGTTGTTTTTTTTTTTTTTGGCTAAAGATTGTTTTTAGAGGGCAATGGTCCGCTCAGGGAAAAGGCAGAGTTTAACTTCACAGAGTCATAGAATCATTTGGTTGGAAAGGACCTTGAAGATCATCGAGTCCAACCATGCCTGACCACTACTAAACCATGTCCCTAAGCACTTGCTTAATACTCATCAAGATTTAAGGGTCTGATCAGGACCTCACTAGAAAAACCCACCGTTGTCATCACTCGCCCGTTCCGTGGAGGCAGAGGTGTCACGAGCACAGGCAGCCGGTCGTCACCTCAGGGGACAGGAGCTTTTCCATCACCAAGGGAAGAGTGCAACCCCGGTTCTTACTGAAACCTGCAGTTCACATGAGGATGAATAGTTACAAAATGAAATACCAGTCTCCCACTACAGAATCAGTTCATGAGTGACCGGAGGTGAAATGCTAAAGCCAATACAAGCCAGAGCGTTCAGGAGGTGCCCAAGGCAGCTTCACAGAGGCTGCACGTCCCAGATAACTCCCTGCCAAGACAGACACCCTCCGGATGCTGAAAAGCCCAAGTGTCTGGCAGATGAGAAGGGAAAAAATATCTGCAAACTCTGAAGGTAAAAGACATTACTCTCGCCCTTAATAACTCACAGATGTATTTTTTCCTATCTCGTCTGCCAAACATTTCAAACCAGTGTTGCATTTCCTACTAAACCATGATGCCCACACAAGGAAGCTCAGTGAGCAGTGGCCTATGAGATGGTATAGTGCTTTAAAATGAAATTTCCAAAAGCATTTGAAATAATGGAAGAGAAATGGAGGGATCAGAAGCAGTGATGAATAAACACGGAGAGACAGGATTTCCCTGTAGATCAGAACGCTGAGCTTCAGAATCACGTGGAAATTCCAGCTTTCCTGGGTTTAACAGGAAATAGCCCAGCAGACAGACCGAAGGCTCTGAGGCAATTCATTTTCCAACATGACTACGCAGACTACAGCCAGAGCATCACATTGCAGTCATGCTGCCTGTTACTCAGTGTGGAAAAAAAAAAAAAAAAAAAAGATCAAAGAGCGAGAGGGAACGGATCCAGCGCGGCACGGCGCGAATGGGCAGCTGCGCCGTTCTCTCGCACAGCTCGCCTAGCTGAAAGCAAGGAGCCTGTTCAAGCCGTGGCTCTCTGCACCTACACCGAGGAGAAGCAATAATGCCAAGCAGCCCCCTTCCCTGCTTGATGGACTGCACCACACACACTTGCTTCGAGCTCCTCTCTCATTCCAGGGGCAGGTAGCACCTCTGGTTTGCTCCAGCACAGGAGCAGCAAATGAGCCATAACTCCAGCAAGGTCTGGTTGCAAACAAGCCAGGGCAGCTCATGTATTTATGAACTTCTGCCAGCTTCCAGTCCCTTTCCTCTTCTGTTTTGCTGTCACCTACCACTAAAATCACATTTGGTCTTGTCACTATGTTAACCAACAGTCAGAAAGTCAAACTCAGTCTAACCTGCCCGATACTCACTCCTGGTACACTTGGTGGAAAAGCACAGCCTAAGATGGAGAGAACAGGGGACTCATCCCTTGGAAATGTAAGTGCCTGATGCCTACCCGGCTCATAAAAGAAACATGACAAAGGAGTTAGAGACGCAGAAGACTTTTTTTAATTGGGATGATCCTCTACAGCCATATCAGTAACTGATGTTAAACAGTGTGGAAGAACCCGATTCACAGCTGTGCAAAGGATCTGAGGCAGAGAACATTCGCAGCACAATGTAATGCCCAGCCTTCGCAGTCTTTACAACAGGCAGTCAATATCCCTGCAAAGCTGCCTGCCTGCCTTTCATATCTGTATTATCTTCCATGCTGCCGTGGTGCTTTGTTGCTCCCCCAGCCGGCAACTCAGCCCCACGCAGTCGCTCGCTCACTCCCCCCCGGTGGGATGGGGGAGAGAATCAGACAGGTAAAAGTGAGAAAACTCCTGGGTTGAGATAAAGACAGTTTAACAGGTAAAGCAAAAGCCACGCGTGCAATGAAAGCAAAACAAGGGATTCATTCCCTGCTTCCCATGGGCAGGCAGGGCTTCAGCCATCTCCAGGAAAGCAGGGCTCCATCACACGTAACGGTTACATGCTGAACATGACATCATATGGCATGGAATATCCCTCGGGTCAGCTGGGGTCAGCTGTCCCGGCCGTGTCCCCCCACTCCTTGTGCCCCCCAGCTCCTCGCCGGTGGGTGGGTGAGGAGCGGGAGAGGCCGTGGCTCTGTGTCAGCCCTGCCCAGCAGGAACGAAACCCTCCCTGGGTTATTAGCACTGTTCTCAGCACAAATCCCAAACACAGCCCCGTGCCAGGTACTGGGAATTCTATCCCAGTTAAAATCATCACACACGCTTATTTTGGTCCTGATCTCAAAAAGAAGCTGTTCATCTCTTCTGCCCAAACGTCACCTCCCCAGTTCCACACAGCCATGAGCTGCTCATGCATTTCCATGCCATGAGAAGTTAGGATAAGGATGCTCCAAAACCCAAAGAAAAATAAACCACTGCTGGATGCTCCTCAGGTCATCAAAAATACAGGGTAGCACTGTAGCATGGACACAGCGCTTTCTGCTACCGTGCCAGCATTTTAGGAGGATTCCTGTTTTTTTTCTTTCTTCCTGATGCTTCCTTACAAATCAGGCTCTCTCCCCGCCTGGTCCTCCTGTGATAAAAGTCTCGCTGCAGCTGCAGGGAAAGGCAAGCCATTTCGCTTGCATGGCTGCCTCTGCATTTCAAGCTGATTTGTATGAGACGCTGCCACCCAGCACAATTTGCATACCTACCAAAATGTGAGATCTGCACAAAACGAAGCAGGAAAACCATTTGTCTCTCCTCTTGGAAGAGGTTAATGGCATGGATACTTTGCAAATGTTTACTATGAAGTGTTTCCTAAGACTCTGAGCTATAGAATTTGTACATAAAAGGAGGTTCGCCCTCTTCCCCCAGTCCCACAATCCTATTTGCTTCAGATTAACACGAGTGACCTCCACTTCACTTCAGCTTCATTCATCTCCCATGGAGCAGGGCCTGGTTTTACTGAATTATTTCCCTGCCATCATGAAATGCTATTCAGCTGCATTGGAGGCGACAAGGCTGCAGATGCAGGTGTTAGATTTCTATTACATTAACTGTTCAACATCCAGACAAGATTCCTATTTGTATCTTACTCAAATCAGGAGGGCTGCAGAAAACCATGACGTAAGTACAAGATACCTGGACTTAACACACCAGAACACCAGGTCCAAATGTGATAAAGAAACCAGGGGTGAACTACATCCTGGTAATTACATGTCAGGGGACAAAGCAGCGCTGCCATGAAGCACCTCATCTCAGCTCCCCTGCAGCTTCCTCCCTCTGTCCTCAACTGTGACAGTCACCCAACATGCCCCACGTTAAGTTGCCATCTTACGAGTGCACCAGAGGCTCTGGGATGGGTGCTCTTTGAAATAGCTTTATTTAAATTGACATATGAAGTGTCACCTCCAAATTAAGCCAGGCTGAGGGAAACCCTTCAGGACCTTTCTGTCCCTTCCCTCTCTCTTTTTTCCCCTCTCCCTTGGCTCTAAAGGAGGGCGTACACGTCACTCACCTCTCTGGCCATCAATAGGAAACAACTCCTACCTGAAAGGTGTCTCCAGTTGCAGACTGTAAGGGCAGGGAGGATATGCCCTCATTTCCCCAGTCCTCCAAGAACAACAGTCCAGACTGAAGTCCCTCCACAAGTCAGATCTCCTGTGTCAGACACAAACCCAAATTATTCTGGCACATAAACACAGATCTGTGCTGAAAGAATGGCCATTGGGCAATTAACAGAACGAGCATTAAATCTGTCTTGCTCCTTTGTTCTCCAGGCAGGCTGCAAGATTGACTGAACCCTTTTACTTGGGAAAACAAATATTAGTCTCGATCTTCAGCGGGCAGAAAGCCAAGCAGTGCCATCAATTTCCCTATTACCCTGACTGAAATTTTACCTATCGCTTCCAGCTGCATCAAAACTCTTACCTGCTCCTGCACCTCCCATACCTTCAAATGGCACAGTAATGCCACTCGCTGTTTTTTGCAGACCAAGCACAGATTTTCTTCACCTTTTTTTTTTTTTTTTTTATACCTTGTAATTTGGTTCTGGTTTTCCTGCCAGCTGGATACCCCTACCAGGTTTGTCCTTCTACCTCCCCACCCTCTTCTGTTTACGCATGCGGGCTGGGCTGAACACTTTTAAGTAAAAAATCGGATGCTTTCTGGAAGTGCCGCAACAGCACAGCGCAAACGCCCCGCTGCATTGGGCTCACAGTGGCCACCCTGTGCAGCACCCGGGCTGCCTGGCAAATCCTGCTCCGATACGGAGCAGATTGCACCAGGGTTGGGAGCTTTTGCTGGGATTTGCAAATAATCAGATAGTTCAGACACAACCCATAAATGTGGTATTTACATGTTCGGCTCATTACTGGAAATCAGCATCCTGCCTAAAGGAGCAGAGCCCTAAACTTGAAGTAGAGCAGACAGGTATAAAGGACGGGAGGCAGTAACTGTCCTGCTCTCACGGAGCAGTGCCAGCAGACCATCTCAATACCTTTGGCACCCAGACTGTCCCAACAGATAGTCCATCCTTTAGCTCCTCAAAGAATTACACAACGTTCCTTACTCAGCACAGACAAGAGTTTGCTTTTTCATTCAGTGAACAGTGGTTAGGTTTTTGGTTAAAAACAGAAAAACATGTATTTACTGAAAATCACATGTTACTCTTGTGATTTAAGCAATCCAGGACCCGGGGAACCAGCCAGAACACAGCGGGTCTTGCGTGGATCCCTCTTCAACACACACATACTGAACTCCAAAAAAGCCAGAGGCTGACCAAGACTGGTAGAATAATCAGAATAAGGGAGATTCCCCTACAGGAGACCAGAGTAGCTTTTTTTAGCTTAACCAAACAGAGACTGAGAGAGGTCATCACTGCAATCCAGAAATAATTCAAAGGCAAACAGCAAGGAAGAAAACTAGCTAGTCAAGATCAGTGACTAGAAACAAACAAAGAAGAATAAAAAGGTCATAAGTAAATTTGGACTGGAAATTATAATGTTTCTATTACCAGAAGGATGAGGCAGAAGCTACTTTTCAATACAAATGATGGGGGAAAGAAACCATTAATCATCTTCAGGAGATGATAAAGCAGACCCTAGGACATGGTACCTGCAGTCAAAGGGCTGAATCAGGCCCCGTCGAACTTCCTTGCTAGAGTGGGTGCTCAGCTCAAACCCAAAGAAGGAGAAAAAAAAAAAAATAGAGGAAAATGTCAACATTCACCACTGCTGTCAAAAATCCCTCATTAAAACTAGGCCACAAACGCAGCAAGCTCTGCAAGGAGGAATGCCCAGAGGAAAAAACGGCATCTCGGCAAATTCCGGCTCCCTGATCGTTTGTGCCTCTCCATCACAAACACAGGCACTTGCCCCACGCCTGCTCTCCAGGATGAATTGCCAGTTGGGATTTTTCTGTAGCGGATCTACAGCGAGGCACCAGGAAACTCTCTGTAAAAGCTTTTGGAATAACTCTGCCCAAAAGCACTCTCCTGCACTGAAACAAAGCCTTAAGAGGAAAAGTGGTCAAGTGTTTATGGACTCCTATTTAGTCTCTGTAACTAGAATTTTCAGGAATCAGAAGGAAAGATAAACACTTCCATCTCTAGTTATAACATTTCAAAGGAATTGTGCTCTTTTTTTTCCCCCAACAAACATTCTCCATCAACATTTGAGATTTATGGCCCAAGAGACGTGGAATGCAGAAAGCAGGCAAACACATCTTTAACATAAAATCTTTAACATTTTATAACATACAGTGCAGAGAAAGAAAGAAGGAAACTCAGCTGGCCTGAAACAGGAAGAACTGTTTTTAAGGTTTTATTTTCTAAGATGAGAAAGTTCTAGCACAGCATTTTTTTTTTCTTTTTTTTCCCTTAAGGACACAATACCCTCACTCGTTCAATACCTTAACTAAGGATTCAGTGTTCCAGGTTTGACATGGAAGGATTATATGCTGGATTAAATGGTGCTTTACGCAGACGTTCTCATTAAGGAAACAGTTATCTCTCTGCCTGTAGATCCATCCTCCTCTGAACGCCGGGCAGTGCTACTGAATGGCTATTTATCACGACCAAAATACTAGTGAGCTCATTCTTGTCTCCTTGCATGCATGAAGCCTGTGATGATATCTTTAACTTGCCCCATGAGGTAAAAATATAAAAGGAAAAATGAAAGAAGAGAAGGAAAACAAGAAAATGGGTAAAAAATATGTGGGGAAGAATACAGGAGAAAGAAACCCAGTGCAGGAAACAAATACCTCCTTCCTGTACACCTCCATTGCTGCCATCTCCAAACTGTATCCATGTCTCTCTCTAAAATAATTTTCCTATTTTGCAAACACTTCAAAAATAAGTAGAAGCCTTTCCGTCAAATATACAGTGGATGAAATACCAGCAGGTTTGTCTCTTCTTTCACACTCTCCTGTCTCACCTGCAGCTGACCTAGAAGGGGTGCAGAATCACACGCGGATTTGTTGGGAGATCCGTCGGTGGCTGGGCTGAAGGCAGCTGGCGCCGTGCAAGCTCCCACCTTCTGAACACCGCAGCAACGGGTGTTAATTTAATTTAACAGAAGTGTATTCCTTCTCCTGCGGTTCCTGAACACCGCAGCAACAGCCGAAAGCTTGCAGTTTCCTCTGACCTTTGAGAGATTGGTTGGGAATCGTCTAGAATTTCTTAAGGTATTGAAATATGAGGTGTCCTACCACAAGGAGAATTTAATCTGAATAGACCTGGAGACACAGGTGCTTGCCGTGCTCATGAACAAAAGGGTTACTCGAGCACAGCTGGCTCCCAGCTAGAATCCAAATGGTGGAGGAAAGTTTATCATTACTCCTCCACGCATGTGTCTTCAAAGCACACTGCTCAGTAAGAGAACAGATCCTCTGAAGGAGTCACTCGCTAGCCACTCACTGAGGATCAGGCCCCCGTTTTACATCGACAAGCAGCTTCCTGGCAGCACACCAGTAAAGGCGATGGGAGGACAGGGAGCTGAAGCAACGGGCAGCACAGCACCGCAGCCAAGCCTTGGTTCAGCTCCTGTCTGCCTGCTGCCAGCTAAGAGCAACGCACAGGCCTCGCAGCAGAGAGAGGTTTCAAGGAAGTGGCAAAAAAACCAAGCCAGTAAAACGGTGGCAACCTCCGATTTGATGAGTTTTCCAGAGGCACAGGGATGCGACTGGAGGGTCAGCAAGTGGATCTCTTGGGACTGACAGAGAAAAAATAATGGTGAACATCTTGATCCAGTCATAGATGAGACCACTGAAGAGGTGCTGCCTGGTGAAGAGCTCTAAAGATCGAGATCTCACTTTATGGAGGCACATCCTTCCATTTTTCAAAGGGTGGAAGCCAATAACCCATCTAAAAATATGATCAACAGCTACTTTACTTTAATCACAGGAGCAAATTCAATTAAAAGTCCCTTTTACAGGTAGAAAGGCACAGTAAAAAGTTGTGCAATATAACTTATTGGACTTCTTTTTCTTCTTTCCCACAAAAAAAAAAAAAAAGTGCTCATTAGTGCCACCAGAAAGCCTTTGTTCTTAAAACCGATCTAAGCAACAAAACAAGAAGAAATGAAAGAAAAAATGAAAAAGGGTCTCTGGATGAGTGCAGTATGCATACATCTTCTCTCCACACACCGCTTCGCCTCTGCCTCCCCAGCCACAAGCAGGTGACTCCTGCGAGCTGGCGCGGTACAGCCCAGAGAACAGCCCCACACACCCCACGTGCCTCGGGTGCTTCCATAAGGCTCTACCAGATCCTCCATTCCACTCTATCTTTGCTAGATATGTTAATAAATGACCAAGACTTATTGTGCTATAGTTACATTTTAGAGTCATATATAGTTCTCAACAGCTTTCTCCTTCTTAAATTCCCAAGAGTAGGGAAGCACATCCATGGGGTTTGAGGATGTTCAGCATTTTGATTTTTGAGGCCATCATCATTGCTAGATTAAAACTGCACTGGCTGAGCCTATCTACAAAACACAGTTATCAGCCCTCCGCAGGCTTGCAGAAGGTCAGGGCAGCCAGGCAGGGCAACCTAAAATTCAAGAAAGACTGTCTGTGTATTAGGTCTTAATTTAGAAGTGGCTTGGGTATTTCAGCATGCACTTACGGCTAGGCATGCAGGTCCTCTCACAGAAGTCACGGGAGCTATTTGTGGGCTCAGAAGTTAAGACACGCATTAAGCACCCTCCCAGCTTGTGACTTCAGATCATAACGTCCGTGAAGCAGAGTCCGCTGCTCAATACCGCCTTGTCCAGCCCTTTACATGATGACCCTGTCTGCTCCAGAACCGAAGAGCTGCTGTATAATAATTGTTTCATTTCAATGACATCAGTTGAGGTCAAACTAGCCTTAAGTTTGGCTTTTTCAGGAAAAAAACCAGAAAGCATCCATAGACGCACATTGCCTCTTCTGATGTCAGCAAAAATTTTGCTACTGATTTCATGAAAACCAGGGTTTCACTGCAACATTTAGAGCTCTGAGTGTCTCCAAGTAAAAGTGGAACTGCCCTAGATTTCTCTGCAGTTGTTAAATAAGAGAGTTATCAGTTCAAAAGACAAAAGCAGAACTGTAAACAGTGCTACTTGCAGTGATGATGATAATTGGAGGAAAGAAAGGAGAATGAATATTTCTCTGCAGCACTGATGGTCCTAGCAAATGCTAGAAATGGCAACAGTGTTCAGTGACAGCCACAGCTTATTGTTTACAGAAGGCTTTCTCATAATCGCAATGTTTTTACCTCTTTAGCCTTTATTTTACAGGATTTCTGCCTGGGTTTGCTCTGGCCCTCTGCAATCTGGAAGCTGAACAGCCAGCCACAGTAAAGCAGAGACCTTGAGCCACCAACCCGGAGACCTGGGAAAGTTCCTCACTGTCTGCCGAAACCTGCCCCTTCGGAGATCCCAGCAAACCCTTCTCCATCACAGGGCTCCTCCGCCTGGCTGGTGGGCGAGCAAGCACCGAGGCCGAGAAACAGGCAAATATTGAGCGATCCTTTGAGCTCGAACACTCCCGTTGAGGGGAGTGAACAGTTCATTTGTATTCGCGCAGACTGAGTGGTTTGTGCAGCTGCCCCTACTGCTGTATATCACATACACGGGATCAGACCGCAGGCGAGGGAGAAAGTGGGTCGTTAAGCCACGGAAAGTCAGTCAACCTGTCCAGATACGAGTCTCAAGAGAACATTCAATTTAGATAGTTTCCTCAACCTCCTGAAGCTCTGTTTATGATCGATTAATCTAGACGTACAGAAATGATAATAACTTGATAGATCTCAGTATGCAGGAGGTCATTTTTAAAGCATCATTATGTGCATTAAAAAGCTTTAACGCTCATGACACCATAATTACAATCAAGCCTCATCTGGCATTACCTAGCATTGGGAAGAGTGTAGTGGGGAGTAGTTTGGTTTAAATCCTAATCTAATTAAAATTCTATTTTGTTCCAGCAGCCAAAGCCATCTTCCATTTTAAAAGCATAACAATGCATACCTGCAATTATGAATAAAGTAATTTCATTTAAAAGCAACTGCTACATAAAAGAAACTCCAGCACCTTGGATGTCCTCGTGGAAAAAAACATCTCTAACTCAGAACTTGCCAATTCTGGCTCCTTACAGCCCAGTACCGATGTAAAATAAAAATTTACAAAGGTGGAAAGCTCACAGCTTTGCCAGGCAAAGGTACAGCTGTATTTCATACCTCATAAAACAACTTCTGTGCAGCCCAGACTTGAAAGTACATTTTTGGGGTGGGGCTAGGGGAGAATGTTAAATCTCTTCACCGTTGCCGAGTTCAGTTACAGTTATTAGCTTCATTGTGAGAATTACAAGGCAAAATGCCACATCTTGAATAATTCAGGAAGCCAGACTGAAGGCCGGCAGCAATGCCTTCTCACTTTAAATCCTGTCTCCCTCTTCCCCATACTGATCTCCTCTGACCCCACTGAACACAAAGCAGCAGGCAATAAAAGAACCAGCCGTTACTACAGACAGCTGCATAAAGCCCCGCTCCCTCCCCGCTCCCCCATGCGCCCATCAGAAACGACTCTCCGCATCCATCCTTCTCTTTTCTGCTGACTTGTGAATGAGAAAGGGAAAGCAAAGATTATTGATCTGATCTCCAAATTCAAAAGCGCAGAGCATCCCCAGGCTCCAAGAGAGGAAATCCCCGGTAAAGGCGTGTTATTAGCGTCCTCTATCCGGCAATACCTCATACAGCTGAGAAAACTTTCAAGGTGCCCATTACCACAGCTCCGGGGTGAAATCAGAAAGTCTGACTTGGGTTTGTAAATCCCAGTTTAACACATGCGCACCACGATTTATGAACGTGGTACATTAATGGCTGGGCTCAGCATCACTAAATCAGTCCCTCCTGCTACAAGTATGAAGTAAAGATGGATAAATCAGAGCGTTTCATTTAGGGTGATTTACATTGCAGATAAATCAACAGAGTGATTTGTTAATATGTTGCAGGATCTTCTAATCTCTTTCTGGTTTTCCATCAATCAAAACTTTTTGAAATTACATCACTAAATCCCAGACTGGAGGGGCAGGGCCATAACTCAAGTCTCAAGGGAAAAACCAAGCAGGCTTATGGTGTGGAGTGATGGTTTGGTTGGGCTGGGCTGGGTGACAAGGCAGCTGGGTTCTGTTCCCTGCTCTGGGCCTCCTCACACAATCTGGAGGCCAAACTTTGCACGGCATCCACTCCCCTGTCTTGTTCTACAGTCCCATGCCCCAACACATGGAAGTGAGACCAGAGCATGTCCCCCTGAGGGCTGGATCATGAGGGAAAACATCAGAAGAGCACAGGGTGTTAAACACTACGGCAGCTGCACCGCAAGGCCGTCAGGGATCCTGCCCACCCCAGCGAGCCACCAGAAGAAGCTGAAGTCTCCCTCGAGCTGACAGAGTGATCACTTACAGATCATAGGGACAGAAGTAAGATGGGGTGGAAGAGCACAGGCTCGGGAGCATTTCTATGAGGAGCTCCAGCGTGGCCGCGCAAAGATCATGCGCATGATTTTCACAATGAGGAAGGTAATTTGCAGAAAAGCCCACTGCCTGCCCCCAGGACACACAGTTTCCTAAAAGACTTCTGTAACCACCCTGCTTGATCACCTTCATAACAGCAGCCATAGAAACAACCCAAGAGATATGGATGTCAACCCCTGGAACAGGTTTCCTGGGGAGGTGGTCGATGACCTGAGCCCCTCAGTGTTTAAGAGACATTTGGCCAGTGCCCTTAACATGCTTTAGCTTTTGGTCAGCCCCGAGGTGGTCAGGCAGTTGGACTGGATGATTGTGTAGGTCCCTTCCAACTGAAATAGTCTAGTCTAGTCTATTCTGTTCTGTGCTGTTCTATTCCAAGAGCTGCTACTACTAAGGGGATCAAAAAACCATTCAGCCTTTAATGTATGGGTACAATTTTGGAGGACTGTGCAGCAAAGGAGCTGCACAGAGCCAGCACACGGGTATACAGCACAGCTGCTTCTCCAACACCTTTATCGGACCATTTCCATAGCTCCAGAATGGGGAAGGAGGCCCTGGGGACAACTTTCCTCCTGCAGCTCAGGATGGATGACTCCTGGTCCTGGCTCCACCCTGGTCTGCCTGTTCCCCATGTCCTTATCAGTGCCTCTTCCCTCAAATGTGAAGGGGAAATTAGGAAAGTGGCCTCATTTGACAGGCTGAGAGAGTTGGGGCTGTTCAGCCTGGAGAAGAGGTGGCTCTGAGGTGACCTTCCAGCAGCCTTCCAGTGCCTGAAGGGGCCTACAGGAAGGATGGAGAGAGACTTTTTACAAGGGTGTGTAGTAAAAGGACAAGGGGGAATGGTTTTAAACTAAAGGAGGGCAGATTTAGATTAGACATTAGGAAGAAATTCTTCCCCATGAGGGTGCTGAGGCCCTGGAGCAGGTTGCCCAGAGCAGCTGTGGCTGCCCCATCCCTGGAAGTGCTCAAGGCCAGGCTGGACGGGGCTCTGAGCAACCTGGTCTGGTGGGAGGTGTCCCTGCCCACCCATGGCAGGGGGTTGGCACTAGGTGATCTTCAAGGTCCCTTCCAACCCGAACTGTTCGATGACTCTATGATTCTATGATTTATAAAGCACTTTGAGATATGCTGATGACAAGTGCTCTCGAGGAGCGATTTGTTCTTCAAGCACGACTTCTGATCTCAGTGGTTGCTCAGCTTAAGACTCAGAACCAAAGCACTTATGCTGTGTGTCTGTATTACATCTCACAGACTTTACAAATTCTCTATTTCCTCTTCCCAGAAACCATCAGGTTTGGTTTCTTGTGCAAAGCTGATAACTTCTCCATCACAGTAGCATTCCAAGTTAGAATCCAACATACAAGAGTCAGGTGCGCCCTTCTATGTTGCCACCTACAAAAAAAACCCTTCTTTCTCAACAATTAGCCCTTGACAGCTACCGCTTTTCACATGAAAAACCACTGTCCTATTTGACTAACCTTCTGCTTCCGCTTTCATGTTGTAGTGTGGCGCTGAGGAAGCAATACTAGAGTAATCTGCAGTTCAGCAGACATGAAGTTGATTAGCACTGTACACGGATCACTGTCTGACCTTTGCATCCATTTAATTCAGCAGCAACACTCATTTGAATTGATCTAAAGGAGCTACTTTCTGAAATGGCATTACACTGATGCAAATAGTTCTTATATAATTCCCCTACAAAGCAACGCATCCAGTGCTATTCAGGAAGCCGTTCACAAGTCCTGTCTCTACTAGATGGACAAGCAGCACCAGAAAACTAGGGCTGACTCTAAAAGGCACTTGGTTGGGTTTTTTTTCCCTTTACCTGAAGCACAGATGGGAGAGGTTTGCGCTAGCAGATGTCAGAGGGAACCGCTCCGGAGAAGGGAACGTCACGGCCAGCACAGAACAGGCACCACCCAGCAGCAACCGGCCTCCCCCAGGGCTGGACGCAGCTGCATCCTGCAAGCCGAGCGGGATGTTCCCCTCCACGCCAGACAAACCCAGAGCTCGTGTCGCACACCGGGCGGTGATGAGGGGACAACCACCCCCTTTGCTGCCCTCACAAAAGTTCCCCTGTTCCTGTCCGCACCCTGCCCGGAGTAAGAGGGGAATGTAACTTCCACTCAGCAGTGCTCTGACAGTAGGACTTATATGTAAACACACACACAAACCCACACATTTCTATATTCATGTATGTATACATTTTGTTCATACACATATGTATATATATACATACATATATGCTGGACACAACTGTATGAACTGACAGAGCTCAGGACACAGCGTCAAGTGCTTTAGTCTGAGACTTTCCAAGCCCAGAGCACCTGGATGCTCCTTCCCTCCCGGGTCCGGCCGCGCTAGCAGAGAAAACATTACCCTGACAGACTCTACTTCTAACCCTACAGACCATTTTGAAGAGGTGTCTGTGTACAGTAGAAGCACAGTTCTGCTAGCATCACTTTTCTCCCCACCAGGAACGGCGAGAGGGCAGGGAGTGCTGGTGTTGCCCCAGCGGTCCGAGTCCACGCCTAGACTTAATTTATCCTACAGGTATGTCCAAGCGAGAGAAATCAAAGAACCTTACTCCCAAAGCCTCAGCCTCTGTAGTCTGAAGCAATCTCCTTCAATCCCGTATTATTTCAACAATTTGGCAATCTAGCTGGATTTTGCCAGATTTGGAATGATTTCACAGTACTGAGATGCTTGCTGAAACAAAGCAGAACTACAGTGTCATT
>KL273886.1:0-13240 GCA_000699545.1 Podiceps cristatus | reverse complement strand
GGTCCTGCTTCTTACTAATTGCAAAGCACGAGAACCGGTGCCCTTTCTGTGCTTCCTTCTAAGGTGACTACAAATACATGTGTTGGATCTTGTACCAGCTGTTTTAACAGACAGGCAAGTGCATTGGTTTTATTCGCAACGTATCACAGCAACATGAGAGCATCAAAGCTCTAATGGAAGGATCGTGTCAGGGATGTAGGCATTACTAGCAGATAGATGTATATTAAAATATATATTTATATTAAAGCTTCACAAACATGGTTAACATCCTCCGTGTTATAAAAAGCTGTTATTTATTTAATTCTATGGAGGGAATCTTTAAATGAGCAAAAATTTCTGTGTTTTGAAATCTGACTCTAGTGAAAATTCCAAAGAGGCCGACAGGTGTTTTGCCCGAGAAATAAAAATTGCACCTTATTCTCAATACTGCACCCTGTTTGGAACAGAATTGTTTGCACATACACCTCCCTGACTGTGTTTACACACACACGTACAAAAAGGTACCAACAAAATCAAAACACAGTTTTTCTGGAAAATGGCTTTCTAAAGTGACGTGCAATATTCCTGTAAAGCATGATAAAGATTGTAATTATTAACTATTATTCTAACTGTATATATTATTATTAAATAACATTTTAATTTATCTGTGGCCTGATTTGGGAATGCCATACTTCGTGTGTGTTGGTGTCAAATTTCCTGTGGGTTTTGGGCAAAAAATAAAAGACATTCTGGAACATGTTCCATTGTAATGCTTGTTCCATTTCCTTCCTACATAATTTTCTTACATGGTTACATTTATCTATAGAATGTATGTCAAGACTAGAATATTTCATAATTGCTTTCCTGTCTGAAATTCCAAGTCATGAGAGGGTTTGTTTTTTTTTCCCCCATCTCCCTTAGTTACATACATAATTAGGAAGAGATGATAATCTTTGAGTAGCAAACACCTGCAGTTTCTTCCTCAGAATTAGAAATGTTTAGAACTGTAATACTGCCATGTTCAGTCTCTATGAAGCCACAGTGAGCTTGTGTGGTTATACACACACTGTGTCATCTTGGCATTTTAATCTTGGAGTTTC
Source organism: Podiceps cristatus (assembly GCA_000699545.1). Lineage (NCBI taxonomy): Eukaryota > Metazoa > Chordata > Aves > Podicipediformes > Podicipedidae > Podiceps > Podiceps cristatus. Next base: position 12,161 of record KL273886.1, on the reverse strand, counting down.
CTGATGCCAGCGTTTCTTATGCATGTTTTAGACTCTCACATCTATTGCTTCAGCTTCCCCGTCTTTACATGAGACGCCTGTAGTTTCCTGAAGTATTGTCTTCCCTCTTATATTTTTATTTGAGCCTTGAAACTGGCTAAGTACACATTTTCACCCATCAGTTTTAACCTGCCTATTTTAAGTGTTCCCTGCCTCCTTGGCTGGCCTTTATCTTTAAGCTCTTCATCAGGCTATCCACCACCAGGCACGAGCAGAAACAAAATAATGTTTGGAATTTTTTCTGTACCTAGTGACTTGGGAGTGTGAGTTCTATTTGTGGCCTCTCCTGTTATCTGTCTAGAATTCAACATTTGTTGTTAATCTTCTTCTGTTTTCTTCTTTGTTTAACTTCACATTATAAACCAAATAAATAAAATGAATTGCTAAAATCCAGTCTAATGCATTTCAGATGTTTTCATTCAAACTGCGTACTCCAATAGCCAACAAATCCAGTTTGCCAGTGAGGACAGCGCTGTCACGTTGAATCTGGTCAGCTCTTCCTATATTTTCTTACAGATAAATAAATACTTCTTGACTGGTCGTGATTGTTAAAGGCAGTGGGGTATGCGCATCAGGCAAGGCAGGTGATGTTCAGCAGATGGCCAGTTTAGGGTTCCAAAGACAATTGTTTTAATCTGATTTTTTTGTATCCAGATAAAGCAAATGTTAAACTCTCCGGGTGATCTGTTCTCCGTTTCAGCTGGTTTTATGTTCAAGGAACTATGGTAGTGGCCAAAAACCCACCAACCAAGATTTGCAAAAATGGACTGTGTTACATAAAAGTTATTTAAAGTATCTCTGAGAATTGGGAGTAACTCCTGACAAGTCTAATGCTGGTTCTGCCTTCCACAATCAATCTGGAAGTGTTGAGCTAAGGAATAAAAAAAAATGACAGAAAGTTTTCTCTAAACCTTACAACCCAAAGGGATATCACAAAGCACGGATTAAAAATTAACTTAAACCCCAGATTTGAAATGAACTCTGTAAGATTTTATGGAAAGTACCAGTAAAGTCTCTGAATTCTATTTCAAGGAAAACGTACTTTAAGTAACCGTTTAAAGTAGGATCACGCGGGGTGGTTTAGAAGCTCTGTTCAAGCCTTCTGAACCCCCCGTGCAGCACTGCTCAGTCCCCACCTGGGATGCTGTGTCCCGTTCTGGGCTCCCCAGTACAGGAGACAGCGAGGTACTGGAGTGGGTCCTGCGGCAGCCCCAAGGATGGTGAAGAGACTAAAGCGCCCGAGGTAGCAGCAGCGTCTGAGAGAGCTGGGGCTGTTCAGCAAGGGGAAGGAGAGGGGAGAGGAGAGGAGGAAAAGGCAAGGCTCGGGGGTCTTTTCAATGCGCCTTAACCGCTCCTGGGGGGGGGGAGTAAAGTACGGCAGCTAAGGAGTAGATCCACTGCCAGGTTTGTTGCATCTGTTGCAAGAAGAGTAACTTTTGGCAGCTGGAGTCATTAAGGTTTTTAATTGCTGCAGCTAAATTTGAGCAGTGCTCAGGCATCAGATCCGTTACATAAAACCAGACAAACAAACAAAACACGAAAACCACCAACTAAAGCTGCACAGTCCAGCTAAATCGATGTGTTCAGTTTTGTTTGTGTTTTGGGGGGGCCCTCAGGACATCTAGCAATGTCAGAAGAAGTTTTTAATTAAGTACCTCTTAGCAATAAAATGCTCTGCCTTTAAGCAAAAAGAAGGAAAAGAAAGAATATATGATTTTATAACTTTTAATGACAAAATGCTCCTTGATTTTGAGCACTGTATGAAAGGAAACAGCCTCGAGTTGTGCCAGGGGAGGTTTAGGTTGGGTATCGGGAAACCTTTCTTCACCCAAAGGGTTGTCAGGCCCTGGAACAGGCTGCCCAGGGAGGTGGTGGAGTCACCGTCCTGGGGGAAGTTAAAAGTCATGTAGGTGTGGCACTCAGACATGGTTTAGTGTTGGACCTGGCAGTGCCGGGTTAACGGTAGGACTCAATGACCTGAAAGGTCTCTTCCAACCTAAATGACTCTATGATTAAAAGCTGCTTTAAAAATCCTTGGCTAGAAATTAAAATCCAAACAAAAAAGCTGCTTATAAATACTGTTGACCTTAAGGTCCTCTCTGATTCTACAGTGAACATATTTCAAGAGAGCAATACAGTCCCAAACTAAAGATTAACCTTGCCTAAAGAGGAAGACTTTTGATGAGGTGTGAAGGCTTTTGTAGAATGCGTTAGATGGTATTTTTTTAATATACATACTTCAGTGAATTTTTATAATGTAAAATTTTACATTTTTATAATGCATTTTTTAAAATGCACATGGTGAATTTTACTCACTTTTGTTTAGAAATGTTATCGATGTATCTCTTCATTTTTCTGCATCACAGGTTCATGATTAGGGGATTGCTGCTAGCAGTGTTTTTAAAAGCACTGAATTAATAAATGAATGCTTAATGAGTCTCGGCTAGGTGGCATTGGAAAACGCGTTCCCATTCTCTAAGGAAATTATGCTGGTGCTGAGCTGAAGAAGCTGCTTTAGCTCATTTCTTCTGTTCCTTTAGCTTAGAAAGGATTTTCAAAAAGACAGTGTAATTCCTTACACTATCCAAGCCGTGTCAGGAAATACCTCCGCTCCATCAAAGGAAATACGCACTTTTCCCAGAGCAAATTCTGCATAAGCTGATGAAACAACTCATCGTGGACTATTTTTAATGAGCACCCCTTACTTTGGCTTCCAAGTCACACCCCCTTAGTTTGTTAGCCTTCTCGTCATTCCCTCATTTGTACTAAAACATGTCGGTTTTGTGAAAGCCCTCTTAAGAACTTAGCTCCTGACAGCACTGTGAGACACCTTCACTTTGTCTTCTGCTTTGGTAGTAAACCCTATGCTGGGTTAAGTTTGGGCAAAACAAAGAAGTATGACGTTAGCATACAGAAGACAGGTTTCTTCACTAAGGCCCCGTTCACCGAAGCCCGGGTTTCAATGCCAGATCCATCAGATGAGGTATCCGTGTGCTGCGGAGTGTGCTGAGGGGGTGGCCTTCAGCCCGCGCCTGCCTGCCGCGCTGTGCCAGCCCCCAGCGACTCCCGAAGCGTGTGGAAGCAGCTGCTCCCGGCCCACCAGCGGCCGTACCCACCCACCTCCTCACACCCGGCTGGTGCTGCAGTCGTTTCTTCCCTACTGCTCAAACTCTCCGGCCAAACACAGGTTCGCTATTTAAAAGGCGAGTTGAACACAGAGAGTCCAAAAGAAGCAGAAGACCTAGAAATAGCTCCATATTAGAGTTTCAAGCAGGATTATGAGAGGTTTTCTGTGTAAAACTCTGGTATGATCTCAGAGGATGTTTTGAAATCCCCAACAAATCACTTCCCACAGAGCCTGGATTAAGATCTGTGGAGTAAAAGCAGTTATGGGCCTGCGATACATCGCAGGAGGGAATGAGGAACAAAAACTTGACATACCATTATTATCATGGAAACAGCAAACTGTTGGTACATATTGTGATGCTCTAGTCACTCGGCTCTATTGTATAACTACAATGATAAAGATTAGAGATACTCCTGTCATGAACACATAAGCTATATAATCTCCCTCTGGCTTTTAGTACTTCTCTGGATCACACCACCAAAGTAAAAACAGAAGAGAACAGACAAGCCTGAGGATTTTGGCTAAGTCATTGTTTCCCAGAGACCACGTAGCAACTGGTGGCTAGAAAAAAAAAGAAAATAAAAGGCGGGGGGTGGAGCATTTCTCGGAGAATTCATGCTGTATTGGTTTTTCTTCTTTTTAAATAGCTTTTATACATTCTGGATGTTGTATGGATTTCAGCTCACGTGAACCTTTTATAACTGCTAACTAATTAACTTTTATTTTAGTCTGTCACACATTTTTTTATCATCTCACTTTTCCATATAGCTCCTCTGAAGTGATGCTTGTGTAGGATTCAGAGGGACGAGCTCTGTTGGAGGGAGAAAATTTCATAGGGCTATGTGTAGGCAGATGAGCAGGAAAAGGAAGAGCTGGTGATCTTCATGTTTTGGAAGGAGAGGGACTGTATCAAAATAGCGAGGTGAATTAAACAGAACAGAACAGCAGACAGTGAAAGGAATGGGGACTAAGCAACTGAATAGAAACAGGGATCAGTGGCAAGGAGGGAGACAGTCCATGCAGAGCAGCAGGGATCAAGGGAGTCAGCCAGGTTTAGGAATGGAATGAAAACAGAAAGAAAAGATTTAGAAGTTGCAGCACTTACCAGGCTCTTCCAAACTGCAGTCTCGTTCACTTGAATATTGTAATAGCCCTGTACCAAGGAACATTCTTTTACATATCTACTCACTTTAAGAAATCACAATAAAGTGATCTAAAGATCTAAAGTGATCCAAAGACTAAAGGATTGTCTGAATAGATTAGCTGCGGTATTTTGCGTATCAAGACACTCAAACTGACTACTTTGCAAGGCAGCCAGTTACTTACTGATAAGCTTCAGGCCATGTGGAAGTTAGTATTTCCTGAAGATAAAAATATTTTGCATAATTTTTTCTATATTATACCCTACATTCTATCCCCACTACCTTTATGAAAGCAGAGATCCACCACTAATCTGATTACTCCAGTTAGCACCAACTGAAAACAAAAAAAATCGTACCTCCACATCAAGATGTTGAGCATCTAGCTAACTGTGGGGAAAACAGGAGCTCCGGACAAAATCTGGGATCTGGCAGCAGGGACTGGCTTTGATATTAGCACACAGTAAATTTTTGACTGAACTTAAGAAGTTAATTGAGCAAAGATAGATCTAAACAATCTCCATGGCATTGTGTCCATCTTGGTTTGGTCACACTTGACCAGATGGCAACACATTGGTAAGTGGTGCTACTGCCTACAGCAGGTCATCTGGTGGAAATGCCAGTATGGAACACAAAGCCAGTCACGGCTGTTACCTAGATGAGTAGTCTCTGCAAAATTTATTTCCTTTATGTTAACAAGGAGTGAATTGTGGGACAAGTCAATGGAGCTGTGCAGTGACTTAAACATGATGTCAGATTATCTCCCGAAACCGTTGGTGGTCACGTTACTGGTAAAAGCTAGAACACTACGTCTCTGCAGCTGCCAGCCACCTACTCACCTACCAAAGAGATAAGCTGCTCTGTTTCTGTTAATGAAGATTAGCCACTGTTATGGAAACTATTGATTTATGTATAGATAAATGAAATTAAACTTGTGATATGCTATTGCACTTTATTAAAAAAATCAGCAGTATACTAGCACCTGGAAAGCTCGCAAAACTTCTGAGCCAGACTCTGATACACTGCAGCCACATCGTCCTGAGTATCTAAAACCACCTTTCATTACTGCTATCCACTGCAGAGGTTCACATACGTACTTAAGGTTGCTTCACTTCACTGGTACTACAATCCTGGCACGTGCAAAGAGACCCCAAAGATGCAGAGTTTTTTCAAAACTTTTAGTCCAGTGCTTCTCATAAACCCTAAATTCACACAGAAATTATCAAGAGAAAACATTCCTGGGAGACTTTGGATTTCAAATTCATGTCTGGAAGGCTAGCAAGTTGTTCAATAGGATTGTTTGAATCAAGGATCTGCACCAGACAAAGCTGTACACTTCAGATCAGGGAAAAAATGCCAAAGGAGGTGGTAGCACAATCAAAAGAGGAAAAAGAGTAGGGGGGGAGCATTCTGGTCCACTTAGGAATGGTAATTTTTCATATGGGAGAAGAGAGACGGGAGAATATTGCAGAAATAATGGCACAATTATGATTATCTAACAGCTGAGTAGGCACTGGGAATCCTCAGGTAGAGCGTCACAACTCGCGGCGCGTGCCAGCGGTGGCACACGGACCCTCGCCGAGCAGCACGCCATCCAGAGGAGAGCCAGCAGCCGCTGCTGCTCTGAGGGTGGCTTTCAACAGCAACGACAGCTCCTCCTCGGCCCGGCCGGGGTCCCCAAAGCACATTACCAGAGGTCTTTGCATCGGCACCTAGTGAATCCTCCTTCACCTAACACTGCGTGTGTGATCCCCTTCCAGGCGTCTCGTATATCTGAGGGAAGATTAACAATCTAGGCTATACCAAATTCTACGCTTCGGTAATTCTGCTGTAAAATCGTTATGCCCAAGGTGGCTTATTTTTTTCAAGTATAGCTAATGTTGCACTATAGTATTATTTTTTATTATTCTTAATTAAGACTCTTGCCTTCTTTGAAATCTATTTTTTAATTACCCTGTCAAATTCACCACTAATGGGTTTCCTTTATCATAAAAAAAGATCTAGCTTTCTTCTTCATGTTGCCATTCCTTTGTTATGTTCTTACGAGCCTGCAAATCTGTAAGCACGTTTTGCCATTTGCAGCCCAATGCAGGGGGGTCAGAATGTTTATAAGGACCTGGAATTCCAAAAAATTAATTTTGTATTTTAGTTTTGATTATTGCCACTTAAGCATAATGACAACATCCCTCCAGTTAAAAGTTCAGTTTCATTGGAAATTGCTTTTTTCTTGGGGAACCACTGCTAATCAAAAATGTATGAGCAATGCTTTCATAAGTAAAAAAATAGTAAAATATTCTCCTAAGTAAAATAAAATAAAAAATGGAGAGTGAACAACATTCTGTTCTAACATGGCCATCTGTCATTTATAAAGACATCACCCCATTAACCTGTCTAATCAACTCCATTCTTTTTTCAAAGTTGGTTAAGTAAGTTTATGAGGAGACATAGATGTTCTCTTGATTAAATCTGTTGTAAGACGGCCTCCCCGGTGTTCTGCTTTGTGTGCATTTACACATATAAAGGTAATTACAAGTACACATCACTACTGTAAATTCCGTGCTTGTCATATTACAGTACATGACATTTTCATTTCCTCCTGGTGAAAATGAAATCTGATATTTTCTGTTCGAGCAATAATGAGCAATTAGAATTTGTTATTATTAATGTTTGTCCTAAAGTGCTCCTAGTCGTGAGGTGGTTTCCTCCTAGGTAGTTGAATTTATAATGTGGAAAAAAAGGGGGTTGACATGTTGCTCTATCCCCTTCAACCATTCCCTCTCAAGCCTGGTTATTCCTTCAACGAACTGGGAGATCCCCATGGAAAACCCACAATGTAAGGAAGAAAATGACTGAGTTCAGGTGTAAAGCAGACAGTTGAAATAACTGATTCTCCTCAGCAGAAATTTCTGAAGTCTATCTCTGACCTTTCCTCCCTGACATTTTGCTTTTAACGCGGGGAGCAGAGCTTAGTTCTCTTGCAACTGAACGTAGCTCTGCAGCAGTCGGAGTCAGTTAAGTTGCATCAGTCCTGATGCAACGTGGCCAGCTATCTTCACTGGGATTTCTTCAGTGCCTCCCCCAGTAACGGGGAAACGGACCCTTTGAAGAACTGCCCCAGGACTGAATTCAGATAACTGTGCTATACCTGGGAACCATAAGAGGAAGGCTTTTATCATATGCAGTCAAACTTTATGTAGCTGAAATACTGAGTATGGTTTAAATGCTTTACCAGTCACTTAGATACATTCTAAATAGGTTATATTTGATAAAATGCCAGTTTTATCACTGCTAATTTCAGCATTTGGATTTTTTTTATTGCCTGATTCTTCTTTTATTTAAAATAAAATACATGTCCTCAAATTCTGAGAGGAGTAGTTTTACACATATGGAGACTCTTTTTCGTAAAGACCCTTCAGTGGTGATGGGAAGCACCTCTATTTTTAGAGGATGACTGACCACTCGGTTTGAGAACCAAATCTCTTTATATGCTGCCGAGAGAGGCCACAGAGTCCCCAACCTTGAAAATTTAAAACACTTGAATGCAGAAGACCCTAAGCAGCCTGACTGAACATTGAAACTAGACCTGCTCTGAGCAGGAAGCTGAGGCAAATGATCTCCCGAGGTCCTTTCCAACCTAAATTACCCAATGACTCCATATTCTTCATAGAATCAAGAGTCATACAGGCCAGCCTAGACCAGCTTGTTCAGGTCACCGTCCATCCGAGTTTCTACTCGCTCTACAGAAACGCTACTTACAATCTTAACTTAGACACTGAGTTGAACCTAATTTAAACTTAATTCTTGCTGTTTTATTTCTGGCAGTCTTCCTTTTCAATTGTGTGGAATTTATGTACCACTATGTGGGTTTCTTTCTTAGAGGGGATGTCAGTTTTCAAAGCCGAATCTCATTGTCATGAGGATTTTAACGACGGAATCAAGTAAGAGACTGATTTAATGTAGGCTAAAATTGTGTTTCTAAAGAAATACAGACCAGAGGCTACCTTTTAGTTGTTTCTGTTTATGTGTATATAAAAGTATAGTGTGATATTTTGATGTGAGAGGTACTTCAGGATATTGCTAAAAATTCTCTCATTTTGAAAAAAGTTTATAAAAAAAAGAGGTTTACATATATTTTCTGATACCCAGTCACATCAGGAAAAAAAAAACCAAACAAACACAAACAAACAAACAAACAAAAAAACCCCTACACTGTTGTGTGTTAGCATAATGGAAAATTCACGGTATGAGAGATTTTCTAGAACATTCACTGCACTCTTAATTCAGCAAGTTATATCCATGGGTCTAAAAATATTTATAATTGGGAAGTGGAGTAGAAGACTTCTTGATGGCACTTCCCGTAAAATATTTCTGTAATTTCTTTGTCAGGGTAACACATCGTTACAGACCTGAGCCCAGGGTTGAGAAGTCTTTCCGCATAAACCTATGTCTATTGAAATGCACTCAGGTATCTTTAGTTAGAACATCATATTTATCTGAAAAAGATCCAAAAAAGAAGGGCTAGATGCAGAAATAAGGGTTCTGGTAGTGCAGCTGGCCTGGTTTTGATGACAATGCCATGGGTGTTTCCCCCCCTTCTTTTCTTTTTGAGTACACGCTCAGCAGAATGGCAAGGGTATTTATCCATTTCAGTAGCATCTCTCTCTTTCAACTTCAGTTTGTATCTTAAAAAGATACAGAATTAAAATAGATGTTACCATTTAGTTGCATATAACCTCACTGTTTGAATTTATATATGCTGCAAATTAGAGTCTTGCTTAAAGAAAGGAGCAAAAACTGAATAAAGGGTTTGGGATTCAGCTGTAGAAAATAAGCATTAAGTATCCACACATTTTTAGAGGCTCGAATCCCGGTGTTACAAGAGCGTGAATGCTGTTGGGGACTGGATGTGGCATTATTCTAGTGATAAGTCTATTTTCTGCTTTTTTGAAGAAGAATTGTCCACTAGGATTGACTGCCAGATTTCCTACACCATTTGCTACCCTCAACTGTTCTGGAGGCTCCCATCATCTTAATACAAGCTGCAAACGGGATGATAAGGCCTTGGGACCACGTAGGCACCAGTTACTGAGACGCTTCAGACAGCTGGTAGACTGAAGATCACAATTTGGAAACCCTTATGTGAGCAAATAACCGTGTCCTCCACTTCCCAAATTCATTTAACTAGCCACATTGTAAAATTATACCACAAGCCATTCATGACCCTTGAGATGAAACATGTTACTCTTCAAATAATGCTTTACACCGAAATATTTATTCCTTGAAGGGAAAAAAATAAATTAGAGAAATATCTTTATTTAACTGCGGTACCTGATTTTTCTTTCAACATACCTGCCTAGAACAACCGATGATTGGGTAAACAGAGATTCAGCAGTATGTTTTTTAGACATAAACTTTTAAAGTCACATTTTCTTAATTTGAACTGGGTGATGGATAAAATGCACGAGAACAGTCAGATTTCTCTGCCAAACACAGCGTACTGGAAACCTTCTTGTATAATGAAGTGTTAACTAAGTCATGCTTTTGCAGAATGATTTAAAGTGTGATTCCCCCACCAAGAGATTGTAAAAAAAGCAGGGCTCCACGGTGTCTCGGTAACTTCAGCATAAGACACGCTGAGTTTGTAAGGAAAAAAGGTGGGAATGTTTGGTTTGGGAATTTTCCCCCTCCTAATTTCCAGTCCCCCAAACTCCTCCTTTGGGCTTTTTACATCTCATGCATCATTAGCTGGAATAAATTATCATCAGAATAAACTGCATGATTAACGACAGCTGAGTTGGCAACAGAGGGAGAAACTTTAACCTGCACCATGGGCGAATTTGGCAAGAAATAACTGATAAAGAAAATCCTCCATCACCTCACTAGGGCACTTTTACAAAATAATCTTTACTGGAAGAATCAGAGCTTTAAGAAAAGCATAATAATGAGGTAAACCAAGCTTGCATAAAGAGATGCATGATATCCCAGTGTCAGGAAAACTCACTACATTCAGAAGATTTCCAGCTTTATGGATACATTTCAGACTGTTCTATAAAACACCGGGGGGGAAAAAATCAGGAGAACCGAGTAACACACAGATAAATAAAATCTTGTTAATCAATTATTTGCTTAGCAAAAAAAAAAAACAACAACCAAAAAAAACCAAACAAACCCAAACCCAAAACAATCAGCTTGTGTTTTACTTTGCTTGTAAGGTAGAAGCAAAGGGAAATTTGGGAATAGCATGTATTTTGTATGCTTTATGACAACTAAAATAAAAGGGAAGATTGCCTTTTTACATCTAGAAAGAACAATTGTCCTGATTTAGATACTAAGTAAAATGCTGATAATTCCTTCCTCAAACATGAGTACATAAGTTATAGAAGAATACTTATTTTGGGATGTAGTATATTCCTAAATATTAGATTAAAAAAATAAAAATCTCCATTACAGAAAGCGACAAAATCTAACGAGGTGTCTCTAATTTTCCTTTCATTAAAATAAATCAGTAGTCTTGCTTGGATCCTTAAAAATAATTTCTGTCCAGCAGTTAAACATGTTTGAACAAATTGAGTGCATAGACCTTGCAATGAAAGGAAAGCCCAATACTACCGTCAGATTTTTGGAGAAAGTATCTTGCTTTTAATCTGGTGGGTTAAAATGTGTATGTTAAATAAAGCGTGGTTTCTCTTGATTACTTGATAATAGTTTGTATGGTCTGCATATAAAAAAATTGCAGGTTTCCATAAAAGAGTCTCTTTTGGTTGGAACTGCTAAATTCCACTGCTGGAAAAATGAAATAACAACATAACATAAAATAAAATAAAATATTGCAAGATTAAATTTCTTAGGACAACTTTTAAAAAAAAAAAAAATCTTTGGCATGTGTAACAAGAAGCAAGTGCTGTTAAAAGGATGATCATTTCAGTAGAATTAACAGAAACCCATTTTGTTTAGACTGGAAACCCAAAAGGACAAGACCAAACAAGACTCTCCTGTCTTTTTTTAAAAACAAACCCAAAGTGCTGGCGGAGCTGTACGCTATTAGCTCTGCCTGCCTTTCGGGCTGCCCTTCACTCGCCTGCGCTGTGTGATAAGGACAGTGACTTCTCCTTTCTTCTAACCTGTGGAAAGCCCTTGGGACTGATGTGATTTAGGGAAGCTTACAACGGACGAGTTTCTGCTACTTGGGTTGTCCTTATGTAAAAATTAGTAGAAAAGATTACTACGGAATCCCTTTGTGTTGAGGAAACTGACTGCAAAGGCGGGTAACATGGGGTGGTAGAGATAAAATCGCAAAACTGGTGAGCAGTTTCACAGGAAACGGAGACAGCTAGAGGAGAAGCCAGGAGATGTTGCTTCCTCTGTGTTTCCAAAGATTTACAGGGAGCTACATAAAGTGTCCTGGCGTCTGAATTATGAAACCACGTTTATCCCTGGGTGGGGGCTGCAGCCCTTTATGTACGGAGACAAATATCCCCTTTGCCCACGAAGCCTTCCCGCTACAGAGAAACCACACCTTCGCGACCGAAGTGAGAACTTCTTCCCGTGTGTCTTTCAAACCCAGTTCGAGTAGGGAAGGACATGTTTTACAAAATCAGTTCTGGCCATAGGAAATTATTTCACTTTACGAGGCGCACATGGAAGCCACGTTGCACAGCTCACCTCCTCTTCTCTCCTGACAGTTGCCAGGCACCCCCCTCACGGGCCGGCGGACAGAACACCTCTGCTTCTCACAGCCTCTGGCGAAGGCGCCCTGCTCGGGGCCGTAGCAAAGTCCTTCCCCTCTACTCGGCCCTGGCGAGGCCAGGCCTGGAGCGCTGCGGCCCAGCTCTGGCCAGCGGCGGGTCGGCCTCGGC